>JAUEKX010395997.1:4107-16669 GCA_031834005.1 Dendronotus venustus
CATTAATTGACATGCGTATAAGATCTCATACAGACAATAAAACTGTAAGACGCCCGAAATTAAACTTTTCTTTTGCAAGCTCATTGCTCGTAACCACCCGAAAAGAGTTTGATTACGGCGCGATAGACCGAAATGAAACTGATATCGGTAGTTAAGAGTTTGTTTATAACTTTTGTAACTTTACAAATATATTTCATCTCGGGCAAAACTATGAAATAGCAAAATTTGATGTTAACGGCCTCTAAATACTTTCTGTTTTTACTATTTACCGCTATGTGTTTTTAAACATAACACACATACAAAACATTGTTTATCTATTGCAGTTAAAGGGTTCCTAACAAATTTGATTTTCCTCACACAACATACAATTAAAAAAATCGCTATTCTTTTATTCCTCGAAAATTTCTTTGATATTTCAATAGATTGGAGTACCAAAAAAACTTTGGTGCCAGATTTTGACATAAATCTCTAAGAAACTAACAAGAGATTATTGCGTAATTCAAACAAAAGCTTGTGTGTGTCCAAAGGGTGTTTCGCAAGATCGGACGATTCTTATCTCGATGACCCCCTACTGAAATTAAGAGTATTCAGTGGGGATCTTTTCGATAAGAAACCAAATGAACAACCGATCAAATTTAAATAAATAGTCAGAGCAAACCATGATAGTTTCTAGTTTACAAGCGGGAAGGCCCGGCTGAATATGCGCACTTATGAGTTATTTCTTTTGATAACATGACTTCGTTACAGAGTCCTTAATTTTAAGTCAACCCTAACTCTAATTACAGGAACTTAAAATTTCAATTACACTTAGAAAAATTGGAATTCTAAACCGAAGTTAATAACATTCGGTGTAATTCGGTAGAATTGTTGTGTTTGTATTTCCGGTTCATTCCACCTTTGCAGTATGCACCTAATATTTAACTGATAGAAAGAAAGCTTGAAAGGATTTTCCTCGAGTAGGTATAAAAAAAAACATTTAAAAAAGCTGAAGAAATATTCAATATTTATTTCAATAATTATCTTTGAGTTGAAAAATATTTGACAGAGTGAAAGAAAATTGGATAGAAAAACTAGACATCGAATCCTAACTTTTTCTTCCTTCTAAATAGTGTGTGTTCAGCAATCTGTTTTGAAAAACAAAACCGAATAATATTATCGCATTACTAGTAATAATGAATATAGAGATAAGTAAAGATATGTGGAGGAGAGCATTTCTTTAGGAAATACTAGAGATTGATTATGTTTCGCTCTCCTACACAGATGACATACCTGGCTGAGAATATCGAAAGCCACAGCTGCGTGGTGATTCTCCAGAGGAGAGATGTCGTTATAACGGATGGCTAGTTCAGTTCTGGCGTTTACTTGGTATACGTTATTGTAGCCTGGGTGGTCCAGGTCGTGACAGAACGCTGATACGAGCATGATAAGGACTTCGTGTGGCGTGATCATTTGGTTCACTTCACTCAAACAGATCATCCCGTACATCTAGAAGAAGTGTATAAATAAATAAAAAACTGAAGCTTAAAGGTCACGGGGAGAGCCAACAGAAATATTTCGTCTCTCATATGACGTCGTTTGAATGTCGTTTTAGTTTCAACAACATCAAATAGAAAAAAAAAGCAAACTTAACATAGATATTAGAGTGTTACAGGTTTATAGTCTACTTACCATTTGTGTAACGCTGAAACAATGACGGAAATTATGAAAGGGAACTAAGTTGTAGTGCTTGTAAACTTCGAAAATGAATTGTTGTAGAACTGGAACCTGAACGAAAAGAAATTACAAGTTTTAAAGTATTCCGTTAGTGGAAACTCTAATGAACGAGAAGGCCAAGGCTAACCTACATTGCGCGGAAAACTTCACGTAGGCCAATATTTAAACAATGGGAACAAATATTGCCCGCTGCCGCATTTCCCACCTATGTGGGGATTGGCTATTACTCTCAACGTTTTTGATTGGCTATCTCATTAATCTTAACGTTTTTGATTGGCTATCTCATTATTCTCAACGTTTTTGATTGGCTATCTCATTACTCTCAACGTTTTTGTCGCTTTTTCCCCGAAGGTATGTAGGTGGGAGGGACTGAACGTGAAAAACAAATTATGAATACCAATACACAAAGATTAATCCGAAGTCAATTAATTTTCTGTACAATTAATCAATAAATGGGAACTAAACGATGCTAATTACGAGGCTTATTAATTAATGACGCACTTTAAATTGAGATTAAACGAATTGAACACAATTAATTAGGCGTGACGTGACAATTTCGTGTTAACAATATACAGGTTTGTAATATTCAAAAAAATATTAGGCAGGAATTTGACCTTTTGTTGAGAATAATCATATAAGAATAATAAGATATAAATAAGTAAGAATAATGTTATAAAGAAGTAAGGTTGTACAGAAATTTCTCGGACTATAAAAAGCATAGAAGTTAATTTATTATGTGTTATCGTTAGGGTACTGAGGGTGAGCCACTGATCTTATACAAAAAAAGACTTGAATAAACATTCAGACATTCATTTTATGCTTTATTTACAAAATTTCTTTTCATCCATGATTAAAAAAAGACAAATCGGTTTTTTAACAGATTTACAAATATTTCAGAACTTTTGAACGATTGAAAAGAGTTGCTAATCTGAAACTGATTATGTTAAATACGGGTTAGAGTAACTACTGAAGGTAACTGCACCTACAGGAGATTATCCAAACATAACCTATAGTAAATTGGGCTACAATTTTTCTGTCCACCCTTACCTCTATATGAAAGGTTTCGACCAGTCCTAGATCTAAAAACATTTGCTGCACAAGAAACATCATCTCGGCATCTTCCCACTGCCAATTATCGAACGTCGGCCGGCGAAGATGCTCCAGGGTTTCTTCAGATGTCAACCCACAACTAAAAAGTATTACTACAAGTTACTACAGGTATTGAACAGTTAAATAATAAATCAATTATCTTTACCTCCTCTTATGAGGCAGAAGAATACGTTTTATAATATATCACGTAGACTAAAAATATACTTTTGTTTCTGAGAATACCTTAAGAACATATAAACAGCCCACATCAAAAACCTAACGGTTTATGAAGAAAAAGAAAGACTAAGCAGGAGAAGAACACAATATTTCAGTTACTGTTCAGCCCGTCTTAAGATAACAGAAAGAGTACGCGAGGTGTAACAACAAAAAAAGACTTACCCCATTTTAACAAAGCTTTCGAGTACGACATTGTATTCTCTGTCAGTTCGTTTATGGCTCTGTCTATTTACATTATTTGACGATTTGTACGGGAGAGCAGATGGTCCTCTGAATATGGAAATATAGGGTATCAAAATATTGGAGGTTATATTTGATATTACTAACCGGGAGGCCATTGCTCGACGAGCTGTGTTCCTTGCGCGAATAGCCTCCACACGTTTTCTTTCGCTACCATTTTGAAATTGCGTATGCAGTGCAGAGATTTTTATGGTGGTTTAGATCTTTAGTAATTAAACCAGAAAAACGAACACGCAACCTCGCAATAACGTTGTTTTAATGTCCCATGATGGCTGGAAAGATTGATTGGTTTCTGTAAGAACATATTCATTAAATCCCTAACAGTTTTTAATCCTGCTTGGTTTTATACACTGGATTAAGATTTCAATGGTATAAAACAACCACATCCCAGAAGGCTTTATTATTGGAACAACAACAAATGAAGAATATAAAACTTACATCGACATGTCTTTAAATAGTCCTAACCAACTTAAATGTTCAACATTCTAAAAAAAAATAATTTTGTATACCTTATGATAAGAAATTTTGACAGAATGAAAATTTGAAATTTAAAAAATTGCATTTATTTAAAATATTTTTCGCATACATACATTCTTTTTGTTGTTTTACTTCAAAAAGACGATCACCAAAAATCTCAGACAGTCTTAATAATGATAAAATCGGGATAATTGTCTCCAGCGACTTCAGTGATATTCAACAACCATATATATTCATATTCTCAAATTTTTTGAGACTATTCTCAGCCTAAAAAGGTTGTTACAAAATATACAAAAGGAATCTTCACCTCTAATTTCGTTTTGAACTTCTCTATCCTAAGTTTCAATGTTTTTAGTTCAGGTGGTATGTAACCCTCTTCGACAAAAACGCTTTTTTCCAGCTTTTCTAATCTAGCGTCTAAGTCTTCCACATCTACACCATGCAAATCTTTTCCTACACAGAAACAAAAGTGAAAACAACAAATCTTTAAAGAAAAAGAACATAAAATTAGAAAGGATAAAAGTTTGTTTTGAAATGGAAAGAAGAACAATCTTTATCAGTTATAGTACTGATAAACTAAACAAAGAAATGGCAGATAAGAAGAAAAAAATATAAAAATTATAAACCCCTGAAGACCTAAGATATTACAAAGTGCACGAAAGAGAGAATAATATATATCTATATTATGTTGGTTCATTTTCTTTTACGGCAAATAATTTTTTCATAATTCTTCATGTAAAAAAAGAAATTAGTAACTATTATATGTGGCAAATGAAACTAGAAATTAAATATTAAAAACAAACAACAATTATAATCATAAAAGCAGCAAAAATTCACGATAATGCGAATATCTTATTTTTGTTAAAATTTAGTGAAAAATTATATCCATCTCTGGCTAAAAATATTCAAAATATTGTTTGATATAAGAGTTGGTAGCATAACGCTCTCTGTGCAAAAAAAACAAGAACAGTTATTCTTATTGACACAAAATCGAGTCGTAATGTTGGCAACATTAACATAATTTTTATGTACTTACCACAATGTCCACAATGGGCTGCCACAACTTCTAGTTTATATCTTTCATTACATGAGTTTTCAGGTAGCGATTTGGATATGTTAACAAGATTGCCTTTATGATTGTATAACTTTAATATGTCGTAGGGTCCAGCCTCAGCAGCACATCGAAAACAATCTGAAAAAGAAAAATATATCCACAGGCCCATTAATATCAGATTTGGTAGAAAAGAAATTGATATCAGTAAAGCTACAGTTGCAAAAAAAAAAATCAAAATCTTGAGTCTAATTGGTAAATTAAATTGGTTTAAAAATGACAATTGGCTTAAGAAAGGCAAAGAATTATCTCCAGTAATAATGAGATTACTGCATAAAACACCACCTGTAATTCTGTAAAACGATATGTATATATAGCTATTTTTGAAAACATTCAACCTATATCTAAGAAATTATTCCAAAATTCATTTCCATGAAAACCTTCTAAAAATCAATAAAAAGAAATCGAAATAAATTGTTGGAGACGAAAAATATTGACAAAATAAACAACAGTAGCCATGCAATGACGTCTCAAGCCCAAATTTTGTGTTTAGATAATGGACATGATTACATCATTAGCTTGTGTAAGGCTAACAAAAATAAACAAAAAATTCAATGTCAACCAACAATTGAGACAGAGAAAGAGAGAAAAAAAAAATCTCAGTTTCCTCCAAAATAGCAATTCAAGATGATCTTTCTCTAAAAGGATTTAATCAAACTCTAAATTTAAATATTCACATAGGACATATAGAATTGAAAATTAAAATATAGCTATTTGAAGCTTTCTCTGTCTCAATTGTTGGTTGACATTGAATTTTTTGATATAGTTAAAAGATTTCAAAATTAATATTAAAAAGCACAAAACGGTAATATTACCAGCTGGCATTAAAGGCACAAAATTCTAAATATCTTGAAAAGAAAATTGACAATATATCTATATATATATATATATATGTTATATGTTATATGTATATATATAACTTAAACCATCATGTACCATATCATAAAGTTCAAAAACAAAATTCAAACCTTTTTTTACTTAACAACATAAAATTATGTGAGTTAAATCATTAATATAAAATTAAATTAACTTTTATTTTAAAGGCCAACATTGATGAAAGAATACTTAAGTTTAAAGTATGGACGGATAGCACAACTTGTTTCATGAATTTGTAAAAAGAATATTACACAATATATATTTGATAATTCATGTTGGCACAATTGTTTGACTAATTAAATATTAAATGTTAGTGAATAGAATTTTACAGAAAGACACTTTTACATTAAAATATCAAAAGCAATTTAACTCAAGCCGTTGTCGTGTATAACAAATATGAATCTTTTCTGTCAACAGCCAACAACAGTGAAATATAAACAAAGTTATAATAGTTGAACTTGCATAACTATTTCGTGTTAAGATATGTTACTTTACATTTTGTTAAAAAGCTAGCTACTGATTTCAATAACTTTTTATAAGAACAATTTTATAAGAACACAAAGTTCAGATTTCGACCTTGAAAACAATGGATCTATTCTTTTAAATAATAGAAAAATAAGAAGAATCCCAGCCTGAGATCAGACTAGACTGGTTCTTATAAAATGAAAAGGGTGTAACTAGACATGGAAAATCAATCTAGAACCAAAAAATGTCATAACACCTCATTGGTAATTATGCCATCTGCCTTTAATCATATCTCATTTACCACTACATTTAATCAACTATATACAAGTCAAATTAATGCCACATCTGCTCATTGATAAAGAAGATAAAAAATTACACATGATATAGCTTTCAAATACTGTGTATAAACACCAATCTAGGAAATCTATTTCAAGTGAACAAAAATATAAAAATGCTAATTCTTTGAAAAACGAAATTAATCAATCAAAGTATTGAGACAAACTTCAATATCTAATATATAGATACAATCAAAGAAAATTATATTTACAAATGATACTTCATAATTATGTAATGCAAAATGCAAAGAATAAGAGTGATAATTGTGTCCCTCTGCGTAAATGAACTTATTATATTTTTAATCATGCAAACATGGAATGACCATGTATGATTATAAACACTCAACAGAACCATTAGAATCTTTATATATACAATCAAATCCATTCGTTTAAATCAATTGCTATTTTATTTGTATGATAAGACTCTGAAGTTGAAAATTATCAACAGGATATTAAACCTTCTAATAAATAACTGGCTCAAAAATAATATTTTATATTTTTTTGTAAAACTGAAATGATGTTTCAGGCATTTAATTAGTATATTCTATTTTTATAAGAAGTAAGTAGCCAATCAAATACAATAACCGTAAACAAACAAAAGAATATTCATGATAAATAATAGGTTGTACTCCTTTTTTATTGAAGTAGCCTTGGATTTTGTATTAGAGGCTTAAAATTGCTAAATTTTCTTCGTTATAAAATAACGGTGGTCAACCAGTATTCCACTTCTTTTGTTTTCATATATGCATATATATATTATTCAAAAACTTTGAGATGGATATAAGATCCTTATTTCAACCTCTGAAATACGTGCTTCCAAGATTTAAATTATATCTTCCCATATTATCGCTTAAACATTATATATATATATACTTTATGTATATAATATGATGTAGAATTTTTATTGCACTGAAGACGGACATAGTTCTGAAAAGCTTTTGCTAATTTTTAAAATAAATAAATTATGGTTTTTTATATTTGATAACATATATGCATATACATATAATAATAACAATAATAAACTTATACTAATTTCTGAGCTAAACTTCAAACAACAGCTAAAAATAAATACTAAAAAAAAATTAAAATGTTCTTTTTCAATGATTCACGGTTGGAGTGCTAGTGGAATACTATAATTAAATTCAATGTGTCAGCAACTACTACACTTTGGAAAGATATGAGAGTTTTGAACACTATGTAACTTAAAATTCTACTATATATGCATATCATTTTTGTAAACAAAAACAAAACTTCTCATTAAAATAGTCTTTTGTAAATATAAAAGAAGGAAGAAAAAGGTTTTACTTATTAAAAAATTATGTCATATATATATACTGTATATATATAATGAGAAGTGTTAGTTAAAGTAAACAATAGGTAAAACATAGAATTTAGGGTTTAAAATTATGTAGTGAATATGAATCTATGTTGTGATATATATATATATATCATAAAGTAGATGCACCTTTTATTGACAGAAACGTATTACCAGTTAAGTATCATAATAATAATAGTAAACATTGAATTAATAAACATAACTTTTGCATATTCTTTTAGTTACAGCCGGAACTTAACACTAGCACAAATTTTCGTTTGTCTTTTCTCCATTTGTTTCCAAGATAATTGGGAGGCAAATATACTGATAATAGGGCACCTACCTTATGATTTATAAGGTAGCTAAATAATATATATATTCTTAATCTTAAGTGTGTTGATATGTTTGTTCCCCTTACTAGATCTTTATAGTTTTTTACCATCTCCCTCATCTTTTTACCAGCTTTAAAAATTATCTCAAGATTGTAATTTGGCTTATTAACACGTGGAAATCATAGTAGCATAGATATCTGTTATAGCACAGTAAATGTACGCCGTTTCTTAATAAATATTATAAGCTTATTAAGTTAAAACTATTCAATATATATACTTAAAAAATATACTTGCAGTGACTGTTATCACAGTGGTAACTTGAATCAGCCTGTAAAATCCATTAGTTATTTTATAATTATATTTTTATAGGATAATTCAGCAGGGTGATTTTAATCAGGGTCAGCAGGGTGAACTTAATAACTTATTGTTTTTATAGGAAAAGGGTAATTGAAAATCATCCCTGCGATATAAGTCACACCAAGTGGTGGTAATATATCAAACAAGATACAATATTTTCTCTTTAGCATTGGTATACACATATGCCAGTCAAGTAAAGACAAATACTGTTTTGTCTCATTAAATACTTTAAACAAATGCAAAAAAATATTAAAACATGCAACTTTTCAATAAAGCAGTAATATGATCAAAAGCATACAAGAGTGCTTAAAATTAATCAACCATAGTTTATACCTTTAATGTCTTCTGACAAAGCATCTTTGGGGAATTCTGCCTGTTCTTCTTTTCCACTTACAGTGAAATAGATGATTTTGGATTCCATTAATTTAGGATGTTTTTATTGTTACTAGACACGTTTAGAGCGAATGGGTTCTTTCTTTCAGATTTTCTAAAATCACAAGTGGCTTCAGTAGGCAGCTCAGAGTTGTAAAGAGCCTCTTAATGAACTACTATAATCGATCTGTGTAAAGCTACATTTATGTAAACAATTTAATGGATAAATGAAAAATATCATGAGGTGCTGTATATAACCACAACTTGATCAGAAAATAAATTGCCTTACACAAAAATCAATATAGCTTAAAAACGAAATTTACATAGAAACACAAGACTTCTTCTTTTGTTTATTCCATATTTCATACAAAACCCTGTTGGGTTCAATTTTTACATACTTAGATCTACAAACTCCACCGCAGAGCCTATATTATCTAAAATAGACAACATCAGATATTATTGGCCACACGCACCGGTCAAAAATCTATCTTTTGTTTTCTAGATTAGAGAAAGTATGCGTGACCACTTTTAAGTAATATTTAAGATAAATTATTCAAAATCCTTGTAGTTGCTAGGTTACGTGACGTCAATGCTGTAATTGACGTCACAGTGCACTCCAAACTCAGATGACTTTCCGGGTCTTACTTTCTCATATAAAAAGTTAAAGCTATAAGTTACTAAAGTATTGAGAGAGGAACGCAAAACACTTTGAACGTACGGAACAAGGTTCGATATGGCTGACAGCTAAAACTATTTATCGTAATAAAACAGCTTGGGGTCTTTTTAGCGTGTTTTGTTTTCTTATTTGACGCAGTACAAAAATCTTTTTATTTGTTTTGTGAATAAAACAAGTTTGCAACATTTAGAGTTGATGACGTCATTAAAGGCTTGTTGGTGCGTAATATTTTCTACCTCGTTGACTAAACTGCAAAACAGAATTTCGTTCGAAAGTGTGGTCTATTATATATCTCTCCAATATATTTGCAGAGTGCATTGTTGTTTAAATAGACCTACGTCACACAGTTACCTATGACCTTATAGGAAATTTTCATGATTCGTTGTTTATCTAATTTAATTTATAATCGGGAAAACCAGGAAATTTGATAAGAAAATCGGAGATAAATCGGGAAAATTTAAACGAAAATCGGTGAAATTTAGAACTTTCACACAGTAATTTGACCCTACATCCACCCCTGATTAAATTTTATGATTAATATTTTTATCGGCTGTAAATGTTGGTGACCCTAGCGATAAGAGACGACGCCGATAAAAATTTTTAATTGTTTCGACCAACCTTAACCCCAGCGCTTCTTTGCCTTTTTGTTACTTTATTATTTACGTAGGCGACGAGGTAGTGTTTATACATCATTTATTTTACCTTTAATTAACTCTATGTAAATGAAAAGATCGGAAGTGACGCTGAATGCATTATGTGCCTTCATAGATCTTTTCAATAATTAAGATTTTATACATACAGTCTGTATGTTCCAGACGCAGTCTACATTTAAAAAAAAAAAAAATTATTTTTTAATTGAATTAAACATAAATTGTCTGATAGGAATAATTACTTCAGTAAAAAAATATTTATCCGTTGTTAAGCTAAGGCTACACTAAACACTTTTCAGGCGCTTGCAACGCAGCAAATGTTGCGTTGCAAGCGCCTGAAAAAGTGTCTAGTGTAGCCTTAGCTTTAGAGTTTGTTTACAATTTATAACCAATAAATCCAGTAGCAATTAAACCTAAGAATCTCAATTTCTAATTACCCGCTCTGGTAATTTGTGTGTATATTTAAACGGAATCACCTAAGCCTTTTTTTTGTTTTGATTTATTTAAGAAGTCGAATGATATGTATCAGTCAATTTAAAAAGCAAGTTTAAAAAAGAAATTAGCACTGCATTACTTAATTCGTGTAAAGGGTTCTAATCGTTGAATATGTTTTGATACCCGTTTTGTTAATAAGAACATAGTTTGTAAGAACGTCGAGGAGGAGATTTTGCCAACAATTTCAGAACATACCAAAAAACATGACCAAAACTGAATTCCTTTATCAATTAGTAAGAACGAATTAAGTTTAGAATAAAAGTTTGTTTTAAAACAGCTTTTTTTTCTATTTACATGCACCAGTGCTTTTATCCCAAATACAGGCACAGGGTGAATTAGTTTTAGGATTTCAGGCTCAAAATATTTTGTAATTTTGTAATTTTTGTGCAGAGGTTGAAAAAAGCAAACAACAAAACATAGATACATCATAACCTCATCTGAAATCTAGACGTTCTTACAAAAAAATTGTATACATTACTAAGATTCTCTTAATAATCTAAAGTCAAAGATTCAGAAAGAAAAAAATTCAATTTTTAACATACTTACGAGTTTGTTTTATATTTTCCTAAATTCCATTCGTACTTTTGTGATTTTTTTTTTACTTTTAAAGAGGTTTATATAGTTTCAGCCTTTTTTCAAAATAAAAAATTGGCTAAAACAAAGAACTCAAGTCGTTTGATGCATTTAAAACCGGTAATAAAGGATTTTTATAGGACATTATAGCTTAAACGCGCATAAAAATCTTCTAACTCCTCACTCCAGATGATATAGTTCATGAAGCAAAATCTCTTCGCGAAATTATAAAACAAAATTATATCGATATTTAAAAAAAAGTCTTACTCAATTCCATAAATAACTAATTGATCAATGAATAAATAAAATAATACTTGACTTTGACTTGATGCTTGGCTGCTATTTGTCTTCTCTTTGTCCTGATAATTTTCTGTTTTCTTCTTTTGCGATCACGCGATTAAGTGCTCAATGACGTCAATAAAATTCGATTAAAAACGTTCGAAATCGACAAAATAGGGAATCAGAAAATTTAATGACGTGAATCGAAAAATTGTGACGCATAGACAAAATTAAAACAATTTTTTAATGAAATTCGAAACATCAACAAATTAATGACGCAAATCGTGATCAGTATGATGTATACATCGTCAACCTCGTTCCGAGGGCTTTTTGCGACCTTGGAAAAAAAGAGATTGATCGATTGATATAATAACGAGAGAAATATCGGACAAAATAATGTTAATAATTGAGTGATTTTATTTATTTCTAAAACCCCAGCTCACAATTTGTGACAAAAAATCTTTTGCCGCCTGGATAACAACCGAGCAAAAAAGGAAAGGACGGATGCAGGCTAGCAAACGTTGTTATTTAGGAATTAAAAATTGAGTGTAAATACAGCTTAATAAAAATGTTTGAAATGTAGACTGACATAAAAAATATTTTTTTCCTTTGCGTATGATTTTTAAAAGTTTTTTTCAAGCATGTCTCATTAAAATGATTGAAAAAGAGGCTAGTCTAGTCAAAATAAGACAAAAACACCAAAATAATCTATAAAAATTACCTAAAACCTTCTCCACCTTATATGTAATTTTCGTTTTCATTTGAAGTAAGTGTAAGTCTTAAGGAAATATGTTTACATTGCCTATACTTTGATAATAGGACCGGTTTTTGCTTTACTTTATTTTATATACGTAGAAAAAAAACTGTTCTAAAATAAATTTCTATTTTGTACTATTTCGCTTTTACTAACAGAGACAAAGGATTTCAGGCTGGGTAACTTCATTATCGGGAAAATCCCAGCCGCAACATT
>JAUEKX010396108.1:0-18654 GCA_031834005.1 Dendronotus venustus
AACGGAAACCTATGGCAATTAGCAACGAGAGGTTATCCTCGCAACTGTGACCGGTGGTGGACTCGAACCCCTGACCAACAGGTTACGAGTCGAGTGCCTTAACCACTCGGCCACAGCTCCATAATTAGTCAGCTTTTTATAATGTTTTAATAAATTTTCATCTAGGTATGAACAAAATGGTCATCAATCATCTTGACAAACTGTTTGTCACTAATGATGCTGCCACCATGTTACATGAACTGGAAGTTCAACATCCTGCTGCAAAAATGCTCCTCTTTGCTTCACAAATGCAAGAACAAGAGTGTGGTGATGGAACTAATTGGGTTCTTATTTTTGCTGGAGCTCTACTTAATAGTGCTGAAGAACTTTTGAAGATGGTATATTAATTTAGTTTTTTGATAATGTGTTACTGTAATTCTGTGTTTTGTTAATTTTTTTTTTGTTGTCATTTATATTGATCTATTATTGTCACACTTTAGGGTCTTTCACCTGCAGAAGTTATTGAAGGTTATGATATGGCTTGTAAGAAAGCTCTTGAAATTCTCCCAGGTAAACAATATGCTCCTTAAATAATGTATATGACTCGAAAGTAGATTGTGCCAACCTATCATATAGTTATATATTCATTTTCCATAATTTGTTTTTTAGAACTTGTATGTTATACCGTTAAAGATCTTCGTGATAAAGATGAAGTAGTTAAAGCATTAAAACCTGTTATCACAAGCAAACAGGTAATATTATAGCATTACTTTTCTTTCTTCATTTATTGTTACTAATTTTTATCCTGTTTTTCATTTTTGAAGTTATGTCATGCAATCATGAAATAATTATTTATTGGTTGTTACTGTATTTAATATGATTGATTTAACATTATTAGTTACATGTTTTTTTGTTTTATTTTAGTATGGAAATGAAGATTTCCTTTCAGAACTTATTACAAAAGCTTGTTGTAAGTGTCATTTTTAACCTTTTAACTTCCTAGACATCAGTTGCCACTGACTAAATGTCAACAAGAACTAAATGTATTTGTGACAGTTTTACATATTTTAGTACTTTTTCTTGCAGTCAACTGATATTATTGTTTTTATTCTATTTGTCCTACTGTATACTATACTGTATACTGCAAAATCTTACTCAACTTCTTTACTTCTTATTGACCCTTTAAGTGCCGTTGTTGACTATGTGTACATCTGGGGTAAAAAATACCGTGTCTGCTTCTGGGAGCCGTAACTTTTGACCATGTCAAATTGAAGGTCGATGAATGAGACCCATATTAAAGAGAATTATATTCCCTGTTGACTGGTACCAAACATGTTTGGTTTTGACAAACACAGTGACTTTTAGTGCAATTTGAAAATGGAACTTAATGCTCAATTTCCAATCTCAAAAAGGGCATTTTTCAAAAAGGGCCGGCACTTAAAAGGTTATTATTAATTTATTACAATATTAATCTCAGCTATTACATTTATTTGTAGTAAGCGTGTTTCCTCAAAATGGTAATTTCAATGTAGACAATATTCGTGTTCAAAAGATTATGGTAAGTCAGTTTGTCATTCATTCATTTATTCATTCATTCACACATTACAATCATCCTGTATAAACCTTTCAAGAACTATTGACATTTTGAGATTTTCTTTGAAATTTGAAAGCAAAATAGAAATATATAGAAATGTATGATATTCAGTGAGTAATAGCAGCACAGCATCACAGACAAATTGAGTTAGTAGGTGGATGTAACAAATTTCCTTGTAAACAAATCGTGCTTGTTTCTTAAGGACTTAGTTTTGATTGTCGAAATTTTATATTTATTCTTTACTTATCTAAAATTTAAAAAAATACTAGCTGCTATAAAAATTGATATTAAAAAATTATATTAATAGTTGTTGTATGTGTTATGTGTTTCAAATTTTATTTTCGCCACAATTCTCTTCTCTTGAAGGTTTACCGAATATCAATTGCAATGGCCTGAATAAAACTTGTTTTCATTTTTCTTAAATTTCGTTTCTAGGGATCTGGGTTATATTCATCTGAAATTGTAAATGGAATGGTATTCAGACGTCATGTTGAAGGAGATATTACAAAAGTCATTAATGCCAAAATCTGTGTTTTCTCTTGTCCACTCGATTCTATGGCTACTGAAACAAAGGTAAAAGTTATTTGAATATCAGAATCTTTGTTTCTTTTCTATAAAGTTAAAATATTGTGAAAATGATCAAATAATTTTGAAAGTATACTTTTTTCTTTCCACAATGCATGATGTTTTTTTATATACTCCTTAATTATTTTCAATCTCAATTTCAATTCACAAATTCTACATACAGAAGTTTTGTATTGATAACAATACAGTATTCCTGGTCGGCGCAGGACCTCAAAACTATTGTTACAACGTTTTGATCTCGTACAACGTTGTTCTAATATAATATGGTGACTGAGATTTGCTTAATAACATATGATTTCTTTATTTTACAGGGTTCTGTATTAATAAAAAATGCAGATGAATTGGTAAATTTCTCAAAAGGCGAAGAAGACTTACTGGAATCACAAATCAAAGCAGTTGCTGAAACAGGGTGTAACGTTATCGTCACAGGTGGAAAAGCTGCCGACATGGCTGTCCACTTTTGTAATAAGTACAAAATCATGGTTATTCGTCTAATGTCTAAGTTTGATTTAAGGCGTTTGTGTCGTGCTACTCAAGCTACAGCTCTTCCTCGCATCACACCTCCAACACCAGAAGAAGCTGGGAATTGTGACAGTGTCACATTAGCTGAGATTGGAGATTCTCCCGTTGTTATCTTCAAGCAAGGTATACTGTTCATTTCAACAAACAACATTTGTGAGAGGGTTTAAGTGAACTTTGTATTCTTTTGAGTTTGGGTAAGATCGGTGGTGGTTAGCTTTGCTTTAAATCGTTATTTGGTTGGGCTTTTGCCCTGCTTGGTTGTCTTTCATCAAATTCGTCTTGTATCTTATATAAATGAAGATATATTTTTAATTTAGATCGTGAAGATAACGCAGTTGCCACTATCGTGATTCGTGGTTCTACAACCAACATTATGGACGACATTGAAAGAGCTGTAGATGATGGAGTCAATTGTTTCAAAGCTCTCACTCGCGATGGTAAAATGTTACCAGGTGCAGGAGCTGTTGAAATGGAATTAGCACAAAGGATTTCGATATACGGACAGGTTAGTGTTGACCACTGGTAAAAATGATACGGAGTAAAAACCTTTGAATTTGCGTTGTTTTTAAAGTTTGTCCAAGAAAGTGTTTTTAACAGCTGCAATTCAGTTTTTTTACTAAGTGACAGTTTTCCGAATAACAGTGTTTACAGGAAATCAGTTATTGTTGTAAGACATCAATGTCAATATACCTTATTTTGTTTATTTCTCTCTTCATGCAAGTGACTGGTTTATTTTCATCTATTTTTTTTGTTTTGTTTTTAGACTATTCCTGGACTGGAACAATATGCCGTTAAAAAGTTTGCTGAAGCATTTGAAATCTTTCCCAGAACCATGGCTGAAAATGCTGGCGTAAAAGCAACAGAGTTGATATCTACCATGTATGCTGCTCATTCAACCGAAGAGAAAAATATAGGATTCGATATTGAGGTAAACACGTAATAATCGAATGAATTATCGTATTCGTAGTTTGCTTATTTGATTTCAGCCAAATTATGTTTTTTTAGGTGCACATGAGAGTCCTGTTTGTTTGTTCTATTACGAAAACTGATTCGTCTATGTACCCCTTTTTGAGTCGTTATAATCTTATCTTTAGAAACCTATTTACAGGTTTCTTATAGAAAAACGTATATAGCTTCAGTTTAAAACAGTTGAAGATCAAAAGAGTATTTGTTTCGCAATAGGGCGACGGTATTGCAACATGTGATTCACTCGAACGTGGCATATTGGACTCATTCTTGGTCAAATATTGGGGTCTGAAATTCGCTGGCAATGCTGCTTGTACTGTGTTGAGAGTTGACCAGGTAAGTTATCAGTCTATATATCTTTAATCTTGGCTATAATAATATTTGGGTTAAAATATAGATCTTCGTTAGGGAAAGGGAGAATATAGGGAATACCTTTATCCCAACAACAACAACAACAACAACATGACACCTCTGAAGTTGACGGGGACAACGAATTTTTCTCTTATCAGTTTATTATAGAATAACAATACTAAGAACTTACAGGTTTGTAATAGCGCAAAAGCTTAAAAATTGCTTGATGTAATGTTTTTTGTTTTTGTTTTTGTTTTGAATGTAATATAAATATACTTTCTTCTTCTTCAGATAATAATGGCGAAACAAGCAGGTGGACCAAAACCTAAAGCGAACCCAGATTGGGATGAAGATTAACATAAACATTTTAACCGGCTAACTACCGTAAAGCTTGAGTCGATTTTTCATTCAAACGACGTCAACTTATCCCAGACCCCATCCGCTCGATCGAACAGATTTTGGTAGATGGAGGAAAATTGTTTTTGTATAGGAATTCATTTAATTAAATAGTTCTATTATATTGTCCCAAATTTGTTGCCTTCAATAATTTTCTCCTGTGTTTTATACAATCCATATCGTTTTTGTGTGAAGTAATGAAAAATAGCCACAAAAGATTTGGTTCCACCTATATATATATATATATATATATGCATTGGTCTTTGCAAAACTGAAATTTCATTTCACATGGAAACAAGGCTGGTCTTTGTAAATATTATTTTTAAATGGTAATGGCAATATACACTGGCTAAACTGGGAATTAGAGACAGCCGGGCTTTTCTTTAGTTACATTTTCTATTGAAAGTAGGATAATTAATGAAATTGTGTAACCTACATCAGTTTGAATCCATCTCGGATGATTGTCGTTTTAAGGTTTGCGACTGGTTTAATTTTTTGCTAGATTCGATTTTTTTTTTTTTTTTCGGCTGGCCTTCATAATACAGGATGCATGAGTCTCGAGGAAACAGACCAGGCCTACTAGTAGAGATTCGAGTAATTTAATTAGTTAAAACAAGGAAAAACCTGAGACGCTTAGATACGTAATGGTTTTTATGATTGTTTTGGTTGAATGTGTCAGATCAACAAGGAAGAGGAAAAGAGTGCTTGAATTAAAAGCCACACCAAATGTTTTTATGTGGTATATTATTTACCCACCCCTTATGATACGTACGTATCGCTAAAATTTTAAATTCAATAGGGAAGTGATGCAATTTGCGATAATTTATTTCCATCATTGATAATAATTAAGTCGTAAATATTAATCAATATTCCTTATTTGACAAAATTATTCGTGGTGGACATTTGTCTCTTGTGTAAACTTGTTTCGGGAACTAAATTTAAAATTTTTGGGTCGGATAACAATATCATCGTTTTTGTCCCATAAATAGTTGAAACCTTTACGTGGTTTACTTGTAATTTAGATGACGAATTATTTTCGAAGTAACAATTCGCAAATGTTTATCCAATGAAGATTTTCTGTGTTTTTATCAAACTCTAAAATGCATCATATTTTTTGAAGAAATTCACGTTTATGCGTTACTACAATCAAAGTATATTGCCCTTCCTATTTTTCTCAAATTATCTCAAATTCAAATTATTAAATTAACTCAAATTATCCTGTTACTATAAGAATTTTACATAAGAATGCATTCGATATTTTGAGCATCTCAATCATTTTTGTTAATTTTGAGGTGTTTACTAAATAATTCCAATGAGCTGTGAAGCACATTTCGTGTTAACGAAAAGCAGGCAAAGCAGTCCTGTAGATGAGGTTGATACTTATAAAATTTATATCTTATAAAATTTTTAATTTGATGATAAAATTTCAACATAGTCACGGCCTGCTTGGAACCTGTTTTAAACGTTTGTTAGACATTGTTATTAGGCTTAAGAAATTAAATAGAAATTTTCTATTTATATCTCTTTTCGTTCTCGCGCGTTCAAGCTATTAATTTTAATTGGAAGTAAATATGTTAGTGGAGGTGGAAGAACACCTTTTTAACATTACTAAAAGATTTAACTGTCAAATATATTGTACATAGGAAACACATAACCATGACCAAAATATATCCTAGGGGCGATTGGAAAGTTTAAAATGCCTGTGTGAAAGTTCAAAATGTCCCCAATTTTTGTTTCGACTTACCCAATTCATCTCCGATTTTCTCATAAAGTTTCCCCGATTTATTCCCGATATGAATTAAATCAGATAAACATCGTTGTGAAAACACAACTTTTACAGTCTCTAACCTCTGCTGTACCCAAACAAGTTGAATCCTCCCCTCTCTCCGATTTAATGTTGTTTGGTCCAAATATCTAAGTGAGGGGTATTTTTTCTCTTCTAGAGGTTTGGTTCCTGGCTATTTTTTATTTATACAAGATTGTACAATTTTATTACTCTCAACTCTTAATTCTGTACGATTACACATTGGTATGTTTTATGGTAATCATTATCTCCTTAACTAATTATCCTGTGGTTTCAATATGTTTAACTTGTTCAAATTATCCAAACAATTGCAATACTACGCGTTAGTTGAAAAGTCTGGCAAACAAAACCCTCTTGATGAGGAAGTTAAATTTCTGTATATAAATTAAATGTTTATTTGGTAAAGCGTTTAGTTAGACTCGCACTGGACAGCTGTTGTTGTAGAAGGTGAATTATCAAAGAGGAAAATGAAATCAGTAATGCTCGTAAGTAGACGTTTATTTATTTATATGGTTTGCTGAAGTATTCTTGATTCGCTCTCCGAGAGCAAAATAATAAGCAATTTTGCTTTATCCGGAAAAGCAGAGATATGGAGAGGAGCTTGTGCACGTTGACACTCTCGTATCCTTTACATCAAGTGATAAATAAGTATATAAAAATAGTAGGTTTTTGAATTTCCATTGCTTTTCCCCGCATTCGTTGCTGCTAACAGAGAGAATATATACGATTTTATATAATAATTTCACGAATAATTCAGAATTTTTTTTTTGATTTTTTTTCAAACTTCGTATTATATAGATCTTTTTGCGGGTTTTCGCAAAATCAGGAAATCATCAAAATTTGCAAAAATTAGTTTTCCCTAAGGTAGTCTTATAGTAGAGAACTAGATGTGATCTCAGCTCGATGCATAACGTTATATGAACGTTAATACGATGTTATTTTGGCCTCTGCTTGTTGATATTTAAATTTTGTTATTTTGACCTCCAATAGGTATTATTGATGCTCTTCCAAGCATTGTACGCTCAAGTCATCCTTTGTAAAGAACGCGAAGAGATTGAAGAACAAATGAAGAATTTATTTGGTGGTGGTGTACCATTACCTGACTTTCTCTTCTACAAATACAAAGAATTGAAGAATTTCATGCAAATTCAAGGGAAAGGTGGCATTAGAACGACCTTGGATCACCATGAAATCCCATCAACCAAATCAAGATCACCAGCCGAAATAACGCTCATAAAGGCGTTTAAATACCTGGAGAACGACAGATTTGTACGGCTCATCTCATCATGGGCGAATAATCTGGATATTGCACTAAAACAAGCTTTGTGGTTAGAAAAGATATGGAACAGACCTCGTCGCTCCATTCGTAACACCATTCAAGAAGTAAGTGACCCACGAAAACACAATCATCACATCATAAGGAGAACTGTCAACAACAACCAACAACAAAACATCATTCATCAGCACATTGGACTGTCCGATTTTAATTTCCAACGAATGCGCAGAGCGGCCTCGTTTTCATATACTGATAAAATGAGGTGCACACCCGAGGGAGGTCGCCTTGATTCTAAAGGAAGAATTTCACTCTGTGAGACCTGCTCTGGCTACATTGATTTTGGACCAGATATGTAAGTTCCCTTACAATTATTTTTTATTTATAAGAAACACTTACAAAATCTGTTTCAAATTCCATCGGACCCATCGAAACTAGATATCTATAAAGCGTATAAAAGAAAGTTCACCTCTCATTATCAGTATGGTTTTATGTCATTAAAAAGTAATTGTACATTAACGATTAAAGTATTTATAACTATTTAACTTTAAACCACGTTTATAATTTACTGGAAAAACATTTCCCATCGGTATAACAAAAACTATTTGAAATGAAATATATTCTTTTTTTTCATGAAGTTACAGCTGTCAGAAGTAGACAAGAAACTTCGCTCAGGCTCCCAAACAAATCGAACTATTTCCCTCGTGTTTTTGCAACGCATATATAAATAATGAGGTGGAAGAGAGAGTATAAAAGTAAATAATCTTTAAGAGTTTTAAAGGTAAATTGAAATTTTCTTCTCCAGAGAGTCTAGTTAATGTAGACTGTATTTCAATTTCGATAAGAGACTAATTGCATTTTTAAAGCTCTAAGGGTTGCTAAGAAAGTTGAGTAGTTTGCCCTTAGTAACCCATAACAACTGTACTGTGCTAGCTAAATGATAATGGTCACCACTTCCTTGTGATCTCTTGTTTTAGAAAATTGTTGTGTTGTTTGGTATGTTTGAAAATTATTTAATTAAGGCCTAAGGATTTTTAGTCATGCCTTATTGCGTACATAGGATAAAAATACCAGACTGAATATTGACCATAAGCATTTTCAACTTACGCTTTGTTTAAATTCATGCGTAATGCTATAATATTTTTAAGACAGAAAATTTGTAATAATTTCTTTTTATGATAAATATCACTTAAAGGATAACTAGAAAACTAACTATCAAAATTTAAACAACAGGGTGTACGTCACCAACCTTCTGGTGGTATTTTCAAATTAAACCAATTAAATTTAGTTTCTCTTTAAATGAGAAAAATTAATTAACATTTTATGTGAATTCTCGTCTAATTTTTTATTTGCCAAATCAATGCTTTGATGTTCCGAATTTAAAATAATGATTTAAGATTTAATGATCGTTTAATTGCTCTCTGAGATTACTTTAGATTTAAATTGCACTCTAACTTTTAAAAATGAAGATTGTGATCAATTATTTATCAATTACATTTTTAGGTAATTACTTAAGTGGTCTGGTTTAATATTTAACCAAAACCTTTGCATACCAGACGATAAAATTTCATTGAGGGAAGTACTAGTACAAGTAGGAGTTAAAAATCAGGACTCAAACAAGAAATATTTAAAGTTAACTTCAACCTATTTTATAGATTTTTTAGATCAAAAGATCTATTCAAATACGCTTTTAGTATTTAGATAGCCCGGGTGAGTGAGGTTGAGCCGTCTGGCTTGTTTGGTATGTAATAATTAATTAAACTTTTTTTTATAGTATACCACGATTTGCCAACAGTGTTGAATGTTCGGCCGACCGAAGAGGTTGTCTATCACATGATGGCACCTGCACACAGAAAGTCATCTATTATACTTTCCAACGTTTGATGTCTGGTACACGAAACCACTGGGAGGCCTTCTTACAACCTTTGAATGTGAGTTGCCAATGCGATTGTATCGAAAATTCTCTAACACACAGATATCTTGTTGGTAACTCAAATTAATTAAAACTTCCAATAAATACTAAACAACAAACGAAACAAAAAACCTTAAAAATGTTAAATGACATATATAAAGGATATCCAAAAAATATGTTCTGTCAGAAGCGATCATTACCATAAGACAAATGCTTGATGTTAATGATTACAAAAATCAATTAACAGTTACATCTATTATTTACTTTAAAGAAAGAAATTTTCGCGAACTTCATCTTTATCAATCGTTAAAATTCCACAAAATTGATCAATAGCTGCCGATTATTCTTCCGCGAAATAAATTAAAAATGTACTTTAGCAAAAAATAATTTCGTGGATATAGATTATGACATTAGCGTTTTGGAAACCTTCTGATCGAAATAGCTTCCTTGCCCATTTTAGAAAACGAAGAGTAAAAATACAAAAAAAAAATGTTTCAGGATATTCCAGGAAAAGTTCAAATTTATTATTCTTGTAGCGTCGATTCGCGACAACTTTCTTCCCTTAAGAAAATCAAAGGTTTTAACTGTTAAGAGTTACAACTGTTACAACTGGACATAGCAAGCAAAATTGAATCCTCGTAAACATTCCAAACAAATCATGTTATCTTGGCGACATTCGGCACAACATGACCATGATACTGCGGTACTTAAGTTGATGGGATCTGAAAACAAGATTCATTTATTGTACGAACTGTGAGAATACTTATACGGAACTGTAACTTTAAATGTTTAGATGAATATTTTATAACGTAAAACCAATCCGCTGGAGAGGATTTGAATGATCTTTATGAAATTGTTTTATTAAAAAATGTTTATATTTTTTACTAATTTTTCTTTATAGAACTAAAAATACAAGATTATTAAACCATTTTCTTTATTAATTTTCTCTTTTTTGGAAAGATTAATTAAATTTTTCTATGAAACCATGCGGTAGATAGATTAACTTTTCAATACTGACGTAGAGTGACGTAATGACGTAATACTCTAGTAAACAGGGGAATTACCCTGGACTTCCAGGAGTGCGATCTCACAAAAATGGACTCCAACAATCTTTGTCGAAAACTTCGTTTCGGACATATTTGATAACTTAACATTCCACGTCCAGTATTCCCTAAATATTCCTAATGGGGAAGTTCCTACAACGAAAATAAATTTCAACTCTTTTAAAATGCAGTACTTTCAACTTCTTCTTTCTCTTTTTCTTCGACAAATAAAACGTGAAAATAACAAAAAAATATTTTAAAATAAAAAGCCTAAAGAGATCCTGACATAAAAACAGATCAATTCTCAGACGAAACACTTCAAAAACATCAAATTCGATAGAAATTACTTACTCTAAAATAAGACGTGGTTTTTTCCATCTTTACAGTATTACATTCGGTCAGAAATAAGATCAAAGCCCGTTATCGATTAGCTTTATAAATACCGTTCCTGGGGCGGGCATTATAAAGGTCTTTTTCCAGGGAATTTTTATCCGTTAGCGAAAAAAAGGAAATTGAGACGTGCTATGAAGGCGTATAACTACGTTGGTTGGGAAAACGTTTTTTTAGATTTCGTAGAATACATCTTTAGATTCAAATGTCAGGATCTCGTTAAAACGAACAAAAAAGAATTATTGAAACACTATTTACAATGGAAATGGAATAAAATCGATAAAATCTTCCACCAACAAATTAATTCGAGTTTTGCTCATTAAAAATAACAAAATACAAACAAAGAATATTGGTACGAAATATTGCCAAACGCGATAAATATCAGGAACTGTGCATTTAATAACATTATAACTCTTGGGTCCCTTATAATAGCACCAACGAAACATGATTGTGTGCGAAGACAAAATAAATAAATCAGTTGTCATGGGCAATCTTAATAAAAACAAGGCTAGATTAAACGTTCTATTCACACATTGACACAAAAATATAAATTATATTTTTTTCTTCAAAACATTAAAATAATTTTTGAAGCTCTCAAATTTACTACACATTTTAATAAAAATATCTAAAATTCACAAAAGAAATACCAAAAGGTGTGAAATGAAAAATTTGGGTGGCACTGAGTATTAAACTTTTAATTTTATCCAAAGAATGTCCTCAACTTTCCCTTCAGAATATAAAAAAAAAACAAAAAAAACAAAAAAAACGGTTCGAACCTTAACACGTTTTTACGATGACGTAACGAGCATAAATTTCTTTCATATAAAAACAAGGAAAAGAAGTTAAACAACCGAATCATCCGTAGTCCTATCTAACATACTTGTTCCATCAATTGGACTTCCTAAAATATTGGGAGAATCTACCTCTTCATTTGTCATCAACGGATTTTCTTGTCCGCTACCTATCGAGAAGCTCTTCGAAACTTCCTCTTTATATTCTTTCGAGTCTTTACTCCTTTCGTACTTCGGTGTAAGTCTTCGTAACAAATTATTCATGTGGCTGCGTTTACTGTTTTGTTTAGTTGGCGTGCCACTCCGCTCGCTTTCATAACTAGTCGAACTAATTGTGTCAGCAGGCACTGGGGATCTTGAGTTTTTCGCTTCTGAGAAGAATATCTCGTCATGCTCTTGAAAGTTCTCGGGTATTTTGTTTTGTCTCTCCAACTTGGTTGCTCGAAGCGCGGACTTGTAGATGCTCCGGTTGATACGGAGGAACTGGACCTTGCTCGCTAACTTCACGGTGTAATCGGGAGTGAACTCGTGTTTTTCACGTGTCAGAGCAAACGTACCAAAAACAGAGAAAGGGCCATCTTCGAAGAGAATATTTTCCGTGCCAACAGTTACTTCGATACGTCCTTCGATGATGAGAACGAAGTAATCACAGTTGAAACCTTTTTTGTATAAATATTTTGTGTTTTGACCATCTTCACCATCACAATCCCATTCCTCAACTAAGCCTGGAAATTGAATCATCTTCTTTAGCACGCTCTTCGAGATCCGTTCTTCACTAAAAATACTCACAGCTGAAAGAACAAAACATGTATGGAAAAATGGTAAACAAAGTTAAGAATGTTAATGTTCTATTATAGTTTAATTTTTCTTTCATAGTTTGCATTATAACAAGTGGGATAATTAAAGTCCATTCTTTCTGAAATTCAACTATTTCTAGGAGGTAAAATAATAAAAAATGTGCATCTGACTTACAAGTACTAAGATACTGAAAAATAGCAAATGAAAGTTGTGGTGATAATCTTGAAGTCGGTGAGTTGGGCAGAAATGCTGTGAAATCTTGTTGATTGTTCCGGTTTACCTTCTGTCCGGATACATTATCCACTGCATAATAAAAACACACAAGATTATTTACGGAGGACCAAAGTTATCAAGATTTCGCGTAACTCTTCAAAAAAAAAAAAAAAAAAAACAAGAAGAAAAGTTCAACATAACAAATAGTTTGAGGACATATCTCTTTACGATGATGAAAGTTCAAACTTACCATAGACATCAGTTTCATCCACGATTTCATCTCCAATAATTTCTTCAATGATATCCTCAAGCGTTACGACACCAATACACTCATAGAATGGATCACCTTCACCTTCATCATTGATCTTCAACACAATCGAGATATGCGAACGACCTTGCTTAAACTCCTCAAATGCCTTATCCAGGCTAGTATCGAAGAAGACTTTGTGCAGTGGATGGTTGTAGAACTTCAACACACTCACCAACGGAATACAGTCGTCCGGGTCAACAAATGCGAGATCTTTGATGAACAACACAGCGACGATAGTGTGTCGCTCACCTGAGTACACAGGGATACGACTATAACCACTTTTTACGATTGACGACATCGTCTTGAAATCCAGGATAGCATCTTCATCGAGTAGAAAGGCATCGTCGAGTGGTGTCATTACCTCAGATACCTTCTTCTCTCTGTATTTTAGCGCACCTGAGATAATACCAACTTCGTCTTGCTGCAAGTCGTTGTATTCATTTTGGATCTTCAATAATTCCAAGAGTTGCTCTTTTGAATACACCGTACCCATTTCCTTGCCCAGGATGCAATCTAAGATCTTACTGATTGGAAAGGAGAGAGGGAATGTCAGAATCATGAACATCTTCGTCAGTACAATGGTGTATGCACCCACCGCTAATCCGTAACGTGAACAGATACTCTGCGGCATGATCTCACCAAACACCACAATGGCCATTGTGGAGCCAATGACAGCAACGATGCCGCCAGTCAGGCTGTCCAGGAGAATTGTAAATGAAGAATTCACGAGAGTGTTACCGAGAAGAAGTGTACAGAGCAAGAAATTTCCGTGTCTCCGAACTGGTTCAATCTTCTTAGCGTATTGTTTTTGCCGTTCCGTACCACTCTTCGAGACAAGTTTTAACTCTTGCACGTCGAGCGCCATCAAACCGAGATTAAGACCGGAAAAAAGTCCGGACAACATCATGAGCACACCAATGAAAATAATCTTCAGCCATAACGGTAGAAAAGTGGATTTCTTTTCGACGACTAAATTGATAGCTTTTTTTTGGTACCTCCATATAGATCCATCCTTTCTTGTATCTTTCGTACATAGATAGATGGTACCAAAATCACCACTCTAAAATATTCAAATTAACATTATTTTCGACGTCTCATCAATTTTTGAATAGTATTCAAAGTGTATTGTTTACCTTGATCAGTCTTTCGACTACCAGGTAATCATAGAGATGTAAATTATTTTGGGCGACCGTCCCCCAAAACTTTTTGCCTGAAAAAAGGTCGTAACTTTTGTTTTGAAAAAAAAATTAGCTAAAAAGGTCTATTTTTTTTTCGATTTCGCCCCCCCGCCAAGACAAAATATGTGACTACACCTCTGATTACTGTTTTAAATTATTGACACCTGTCGATTTTTCGTCAACATTGTGTCAGTTTTGATGATTAACTAGATGGCGAGTAAGATAACGAGATAAACAGATACGCGTGTGCTAGTATCATATTGGTCCTGTCTTATGGTTTATAATGTTTTTTGTGCATAACTTATAGTATACGGAAAGAAAACCTTATGGGACAAAACAATGTCTACAAAGTTTTCTTAATTTTTACATTTTGCGAAAAAAAAAAAAATTCCTTCCCTTATTAAAAGAGAAATTCAAGTTCAGCAAGATGAATAAAATAAAATATTTTCAACATCGTTTTGTCAGAAATGGTACACAGACATGGTATAAAGAAATGCAAAATGTATGAATAATAAGAATTAATTCTATAATGAATTTATAATTGACTTAAACATCATAATCAAAGAACGATAATAACATAATAATAAACTAGAAACACAATGTGGATAAAATTAGACCTGTAATGCGATTAAGAGGACATCAAATATAGTTTCTAGATAAACATTTGGGTCTTAATATAATATAGGTGTGTAGAGCCTTAATCTTATCAAAACAGCCGACAATCACCAAAAACAAGAGAGAGATTTTCTTTAGTGTTCCTGGCGCGTTCTTAATATAATCTAAAAACATCACAAGAAAGATGAGTTTGAAAAGAAAGATGAGTTTGAAAAGATAGCTTCGTCAATTCCAATTAAACTACTATCAATGAATACATTGAAGGTACTAATACATGCCACCCCCTTTCACATTTTGGCGACTGAATTTTACTCGATTCAACAGTTCGCGTCCCATCAGTTAATTGCAAATATTAAAAGAGATTCTTTTTTTTATTTAGACTAATTTTTAGATACCTTAATTACGTTTTTACGGTTAAAAATAATAGGTTTAAGACTTTTTATGAAGACGATAAAAAGGGTAGTTAAGTAGCAATTAGTGGTCACATAGGTAGTTTGCAATGAGCAAATTAATATTTCGCTTCGTATGCTTTTTTAGAATTTACGTTACGATTAACGAGTATTCAAATTCAAGACAGCAAACATAATATGAATTGAATAATACTTTTCGGGTATCTACATGAATATTTATTTCATAATTCAGTTGATAACATAAAAATCTTTTTTTTACTTTAGGAAACTGAACTAAACTTTCGAAAAGGAAAGACAAAGGAGACTAAGAAGTTTTTATCTCCTTAGAAACCATAACATGAAATTATTCACTTTCTTGAAGGAAACAAAAACTCAATGACTGAGAACAAACAAAACAAAATCAATGGCAAAAAGTTCTAATAATAAATCACATAAAAATGTTCTAGCCCACAAACTCTTGAATGAGAATTTTGAATTAAAAGGAAAAAAAATGTTGACATCTTGCAAAAAAAAAAAAAAAAAGATTCTTCACATTATTAAAATAGGAATTCTATCAGGTTCATTTATATTGAGATGAATAAAATAAAATATTTATACAAATTTACATTATTTTCACCTAAATTTGACAAGAAACTAGATGATAGGGAAGAAGAAAAAAACAATTCTTAGTTTTTGCATTAAAAAAGATTCTCAAAAAGAATTAAAAAATCCATAAGAATAAATCATAATATTCAAAATTCTGTCTAAAATTATGCCTTAAAGCAGTCTTATAATCAATTTTAGAATTTAGCCTGAAAAAACTTTCTACACTTACAGGTTTCTTACAGGCTGGCTCCTTGTTAACTTAAACAGTGTCTCTTCCCTTCCCAATTCATAAACAACCATAAACAAGTTTGTATTAACAAATAAAAGAGGAAGTAACAACAAGTAAATAAACAAAACAAAATATCAACATCAAGTGTTTGGCAAATAGACCCACCTTAAAACTCCAATCAAAGTGAGATAATAGGGGACACTAAATCAACACAATCACAGTTTTGCAGCATTCAAATTTCAAAAATGTCAGCTCAAAATGACATCATCACTTCAGAAATCATAACATTTACCTACAAAAGCTATTAAGTAATATTCTTCAAAGGCATAGTGACCTTACAAAAAATTTATTTAAGTCAGCAAAAAAGTGTACATGGACTGTCATATTTGCTAAAAGCATAAAAACCAATTAGTCCAAATAATTGCAAATGGCATACATAGTTAAAAAGTAATTAGTACAAAATTATTCTTTAATTAAAAAATGACTTTATTGCAATGCTTATTTCAGCTGATAAATTCAACTTTGAACTATGTTTGAATTTCTCATAAAAAAATCCAACCATGCCCCTATTATTATAATCATATAGATTTTTACTAGTCCTTTAATTTTTCAGCATTTAGCAGCATCACGCTTGTATACAATTTTTCTACTCTCTTTATTAAATCTAGGAATGAAAAGAAAAGAAAAACAAACTAAATCCCTATAAGACAAAATTCCGATAACTTTTTGAGATAACTACTTGAGCATATACATTTTAAAGCATACTACTTTACATCAGCATTCAGATACAAAACGTTTGGGATATAAAATTTACTGGAATAACTTTTCGAAACATTGGAAATGTGGGGAATAGTAGCATATAATGTTAATAGGGAGACTTTGCTTTGCTCATAATTCAATTTCTTATCAAGGATTTGGAAAAAATTCTTGATTAAATGCCTTCCAAACAAACACGTATAAAAACAGATTTGATCTGCTTCTAATAAAAAAAACAAGGGAGAGATACTAACACACCATTCGATAACATGTCTTTTGGAATATATGAAAAAGTGGTGGACTTCATTATACAACACCAAAAAAATAAAAGCAGTGGTGGTTTTTCCCAATGACATTTGAACATCAACATGACATAATTTCAAAACAGTCCTGCCAGTTAACATTAAGTGTAGCATTAAATTTCATGGATGCACCTCTAAGCCATGTGTGTATACTGGTATATATGCATTATAATTATATATTCAATATATCGATATATTCTCTAACACTACTAGTGAAAATTAAATACATATATATATATACTATAAAAAGTTGAAGCAGTGCAAGTACAAACTCAACATCTTATAGCACATAAATAAAGTTGCTAGCTGTACATACAAAACAAGTTTGCTGTGATTTGCCAAAAACTAATTTATTTGCTTGTAACCCTCTCTCTGAAAATATATTTACATATAAATATATATACATATATATATATATATATACTTACTATACTTATTAAAAAAAAAGATTATTATACCTTGAAATTAAGGGTCACCAGTCCTTTCTTGTCTGTTTTGAAAGTATCAGTCTTTCTATAATCATCACATAATTCGTTGTCTTCATTAGGGGGATCGTGAGCAAATGAAATCGATGTCAGGTTTACGTCTGTTCCATGTAATACAACTTTTGCATCTATTTCAGGTGTAATAGATATCTTCCCATTCTCAATCTTAATTCCTTCAGAAGTCTCGTAAACAGTTATTAAGTCTACTGTAACCCCAAAATTACCTACTACTACATTCAAAAGTAGAAATGTAAACAAGCTCAGATTTACAAATGACACTTTCACTACGAGCATGTCGGATTGTTTTCCGCAAATGTTTTCCATATTGAGTTCGAAGAGATTTATTATACATAGCCCGGTTTCTACTCAAAAAGAAAGACGGTTTCTCTCAACATTTTTCTCTCGATGTCCAAGTGGGATGAACATCATGTCCTACTTATAACTTTTTGCCCCACTTTGTAATACATGTACCAATTATACAACTTTTTACACTTTATATACATAAAAGAATAAACTTTTGCAAATGGTCTTTTAAATAATCGTGGGCTTAATTATTGGGAAATTATTTTCAGCAGCTTATTATTATGATCATTTGAGGAGGCTTACTTGTCAGAGCCGAACGGAACAAAAAAGTTTTAGAAATTTTCTTCTTTAGATTGCCTAAAACTCACCCAAAATTCAATTATCATACATATTTACTAAACGGTTCCAAGAGAATTGTAGCAATGTGTAATATACCGTAATATGGAAAAAAAAATAATGCCGGAAAAATATTCGTAAGATAAAATTATTGCTCTTCTTCCGAAAATTTATTTGTCTGAAATTGTTTTGGTCGATAACGTAAAATTCGTAAAACACAAGCAAATTTAGCGAAAAATATTTGAAAGTGCGCCTATTATCGTTTAATTGATTTAAATTGTGAGAATAGATTGGCGATTTAGTTCATAGTTGTTTGTATAATCCAGCTCGAATTGAAACGTGAAAGTGTTCCCACGAAACCAGATAGTATACCATCATTTGGGGGAGAAGTAGGAGACTGAAGTTGAATCACGATAACCAATATGTGACAGGTGTCGATATTTTTATGAAAAAAAATATTCTTTCAATCTAGTTTAATTATTCGTTCTGCCAAATTTCATTTATATAAAATTTTATTTATACAAAAAA
>JAUEKX010396219.1:0-17955 GCA_031834005.1 Dendronotus venustus
TGGCTCTTTTAGGCTATCCAGTTTGCCCACAGTCTTGTATTGAGCTCTTGAATTTAGTTTATCAAATACACCAAATAATATGGTTTACCAAACTAATATCCGTTCAAAAATCTTTTATTAAAGCGCTTTAAACTTGTTAAAGAATATAAAATACATAACATAAAGAAATATTATATGCATATATGCATATATAGATTTATTTTCTTTTTTCTAAACGTTTATCCCTTTCTTACAACTGTTTTTCTACTAAATGCACTAGAAAACGAAAATTGTTGACTGCCGTTTATTCGCACATGCGCATTGCTCACGGCAAAACGTAAACATTAGGATCCATCTATAGTTCAAAGTCTCAGAGGCTTAGTAATTTCGGGAAGATCAGATGTGGATTGAGGTAAAAATGAGGATTTTCATAGCTAATAACTTGTGAACCAATAGCTATAATGAAAAATTGAAAAAGCTATATTGGTAAAGAATTAACAATTAACTTTTTACAATCTATATATCTAACAGAGGAAAAATAGATTCCTTTAAAGGTATTCCTGAATAGAACATTTTTTTTTATATGTTATATATATATATATAACATATCAAAAAAGAATGTTTAACATATCAAAAAAATGTTCTATTCAGGAATACCTTTAAAGGAATCTTCTTTTCCCCCTTTCTGAACCAAGCTAGCCTATTAGCACAAAAAATGCCGCTAAAGGGTGTTTTGCTTTTCATGTACCATATTGCTTTAAATAAACGCCCAAAGCGTTTATTAAATTATTCAATTTTTAGAGGGCATCTATTCGAGGGCGTCTAACCCTAACCCTAACAGAGGGAGGCGTGAATTAAATTTTTACTTTTTTTTTTTTTGCCCTAATGAGAAATTATATTTCATAAAATTTTACATAATTTCTAACTCATTGTCGTCTTTTTCTATTATATTTAAAGAAGGAGCAGCTGCTGCAATAACTTCTTCTGATAGTGTAAATCCTTATAATTTAGGTTTTGAATTTGTACTTGCAATTAATAGCTTTTCCTACTGCACATAAATTAATAAATTAATAAAACTCAATTAATGTATTGTTTCTTATTAGGAGTTCACTTTTTAAAAAATTGGGAATGACATATTATGGTGTCTTTTGAATAATCACCCCTCTAAGGGGGCGTTTAAAAGAAGGCACCTTTGTTCGAAGAGTTACGGTATATATATGCATATATATACTTTTTTTGTAATTTCTCTGGAAAATTAGCCATTTTTTATAGCTTAATTACGTTTATTTAACCTCTAGATACTAGAGAATAATAAAAAATATATGCATACAGGAATCCTTTTAAGGATAGTGTGTACCCTTGGAACAAAAAAAACACATTGTTTTTTTATGCTTTCAGATGTAACTTTTTATCTAGTTTCTAATTCCGAAATCAGAAGTATAAATTTTCCTGTTTTTATTGAAATATTGCTGTATTTATAATAACTTAATTGTCCAATTATGTGTTTGTTTACGCAATTATTGAGTAAAAGTAAACATTGAAGTAAAAGATTTTTCTTCCCCCTCATTAGTTATGAATACACATAATAGAAGAAATGTATGTTTGTTTACTTATTACATAACATATTGATACATAATAGGGTGTGATTTCTATTAAATTTTTGTGTAAACAGAAGCAAAAACTTAAGTTGAAGATATCTCGGAATCAAATTTTGGTCCCCTCCACGTTAATCTTCTTCTTCTTTTAAAAAAAAATCAAGATTTGAGCTTCTATGTGTGATAAAAGAGTGTGAGTATGAAAAAAAGCTTTTTTTAGCTTTTCAACACAAACTATTGTAACTTTTTTTTAGAAAAGTTAAAAAAAAAGTGAGGCAATGTAATTTAGACAATTTATCAGGGATTGCAATGACGTAATTTTCTTAAAAAAATTACGTGGAGGGGACTTGGAGCTCTTGAAAGAAGACTATGTATTTTTTTCTTTGATTGCTTAAATTTATTTTAATAAATATTATTATTTTTCAAAAATTATATCACAAGATAGAGAATTATGTAAGCTTCAGAAAATATATATTTTTAATATGAAAAATAAAACAGATCAGAAGATATTAAACATAATCTGAAATCATACATCAAGGGTACACACTATCCTTAAGAAGACATGACCTGTCATGACAACATTCTAACCAATTTTTCAGACAAACCCGTGTAAAGCAGGAATAAAAAATATACAGTGATTTTGAAATAAAAATCTCAGTGATTTCAATGAAATTTTATTTATTTTTAGTTCTCTATATATGCATAATATTAAAGCTATTTTAGATCTTAAAGAATCATTAAATATATATTTTCAAAATATTCTCCTATTCTCCACAATCTTATTATCATGGAAATAAATGGAGAAAAACAAAAAACTTACACCACTACAAGAATAGGGGTACCAATTGGTACATAATAATAAACAAAAAATAAATAAAATTCTTTTAGACAAAGATATCATTGAATCGTAAAGGCAATTTTTTTTAGTTGTTATATATATATATATACAATTGAATGAACAGAAAATATTTTATCTAAATATCTAAACCTGTAGGTAGAAAAAACATAAAATAAAAACTGGGAGTTATGGAAAATAGGAACGTATGTTGAAAATAGGGTCACCTCCAGCATACTGTGTTAAAAATTTAAAGGGATATTAATATATATCCCTTTTTTCTATTATGGTTGTTTTCACTGTTAGTCCTTTTTGCTAGCTAACTAAGCTAGATGACGTTTGTTTTGCACTATTTTCTGTTTTTCATTCAAGGAGAATTATGGGAATAAACACATAAAAGAGTATATATAGAGAGTATAGTATTTTGACAAAACATCTGAGTTCTGAATTTAAGCTTAAATGAATCAAAAACCTGAGAATTAATAATTTTGTATCAAATAATTTTTATTTCTAGTACAAAGTTTACCGTGATACAGATAATGTTCCTGATGAATTAGTAGAGCACATTGATAATGACACATTTGAAAAATCAAGACGATATCAAGTTGACAAAACAAAATTTGGCTTTTTTGCTGGGTTTTATTCCCAAATTGAATCTTTTGTAAGTATATACATGTATATGTATACATATATATATATATATATATATATATATATAAAACTAAAAGAAAATTGAGACTGCAAGTTGGCAGAAATTTTTGTCTTCTTTACGAGACTTCATCAATGTTTATATATATTATGCCTTTTATTTGTTATCTTGGAAAGTTAATTTGGGTTATCAAAAATAATTTTATTTTATATATGAACACCACAAAGATTAAATTATAAAGGTTATATATATATATATTTATTTATTTATTTATTTATTTATGAATTTTTACCCAGGATGGTCTCTTCAGTACTAATCATACTGCTATCAATGAGAGTCCTGCCTTCGTTGTGTAACACCTACAACGGAAACCTATGGCAATTTGCAGCGAGAGGTTATCCTCGCCACTGTGGCCAGTGGTGGACTCGAACCCCTGACCAGCAGGTTACGAGTCGAGTGCCTTAACCACTCAGCCACAGCTCCACTAAATATATAAATGTTATTTATCATACAGGATTTTCAAAAACCAAATTTTATTTTGTTTTTATCTGCTTCAAATATTTATTTTTACTTTATCTTACAGTTGATTTTATACTTGTATGGGGTTCCCTATATGTGGAAAATTGCTGGTCATGCTAATGAATGGCTTGGACTTGATAATTCTCATGAGGTAAGAAAACAATTACCCAATTTTTATGTTTTGAAAACTTCTCAACAATTTTGTCAAAGCAAATATATTATACAAGGTCAAGTCTATGTGCTAATGGTCATAAACACTCACTTCCTTTAATAATGGGTTTCTTATTTTGATGACGTCATTTCAGGTTAACTAATTCTCCATCTCCTTCGCAAAATTTATCAGTAGTAAGGTTTCATGACGTCATAAATAGGCCTATTTGACCTTAGACTCAGTTCTTTAAAGAAAAAGATTTAATATCTTAGAACCCTGATAGTTTAAATCTATATCCAATTACCTTTCCAATGCTTTGTGTCATTTGATCAATACCAATAATATTGATGCACCATAATATTGATACATATCGTTTATTTGTAAATAATAAATAAAAAAACAAATTGTTTGTAAATAAAAAAAAGTTGGAGGAGTTACCAAAACATTTAAATCCCCAATTATTTTGGGCTCGTCTATGACGTCATCAGAAACTTGAAATGGCAATATCTTTGGATAAGAAGAGCTATGAAGATGGTTGACCTCTTATTGGAAAGATAATTCGATATAGAATGTAGCTATTAACGTTACGGGATATTAAAGTTAAGTTTTATAGAAAATTTTGCTCATTTTAGCTATTATTACACAGGTTCAAGCAAGTGACATAGTGAAGTAAAGTATAAAGCAAAAGTTTTCTAGTTAAGACCTTTCTTCCTTTTTTTTTAGATAAAAAGAACCATGTTGTTTATAATCTTTGGAACGATATTTTCAACCATAACAAGTCTCCCATGGAGTTTATATTCAAATTTTGTTATTGAAGAGAGACATGGCTTCAACAAGCAAGTAAGTTGCACTTTTTTCTATTTCATTTCATTTTTCTTGTAATTTAAATTACTTTAACCTCACTCATTTTGCTATTGAACAAGCTTGTACTGTACTAGAAATTAAATTATTTTGAAAAAATGTTGACTAAAATATGACTAAATATTCTATTGTGAACTTGTTTCCACCTGTATATATATACTTATAGTGTGCATCAGGTTTGTACATTATATCATCTAAATAATGTATGTCTAAGAATATTTTATTTGAAAGTACCACAGGGAAAATACCATTTGGGAGCTTTTACTAACTAAATTTATTTTGGTTTAGACAATTGGGTTTTTCTTCAAAGATTTGGTGAAAAAGCTTTTTGTAACAATGATGATATCATTACCAGTGACTGGTGCCATAATCTGGATTATCAAATGGGGAGGGGACTATTTTTTTCTTTATGCTTGGGGATTTACACTTGCTGTCTCTTTGGTATTATGTTATTTTAATGTCTTTTTATTCTTTAATATATGGGAATAGTTTATTTTTAGCAAAATATTTGAAAATGAGAATTTGAGAAAGTTTAGTCGTTTGAATTTTTGGATTCTCATTCATACTTAACGTATATATATTATCATACCATTTATTCATTATAAATATTATACTATATAATCCAATTAATGCCTTGTTTTAATGCTTTTCGTTTATCTAATTTCCAGTTCATCATTGCCATCTACCATGATTATATAGCACCGTTATTTGATCGATTCATCCCATTACCGGATGGCGAACTAAGAGAGTCCATCGAGAGATTAGCGAAGAAAATTGAATTTCCTTTGTCAAAGATTTTTGTTGTTGAAGGATCAAAACGTTCATCGCATAGCAATGCTTATTTCTTTGGTTTCTACAAAAAGAAGGTAAAGATTATCTTATGTTTCTAAGGATACTTACGGTATTAAAGTTTATTATGGTCAATGATAATTGTCATATGCAACTGCTTCCTTTATTTGGTTTCTTTAAATATTTTATCGAGTTTTAGCAATCATTTTGTTTTCTTCTACAAAGGTTATTGTATTATTTGACACATTATTGAAAGTTAGTCCATTTGAAGAAGAGAAAAAGCAGAAAGAAGAAGAAGAAAGGAAAAAGAAACAGAGTGAAAATGTAAGTAAAATGAAAAAAAAAGAAATTATTATGCATTTTGCTTTGTTGAAAGTTTGTACTTTTTTTATTTTTTAAAACTGATTTTGACGAGAAAAAAATTATGATAATTAAAAAAAAAATAATCCCGTTTAAGGTCAGCTTTCACTTGTTTGTTTGTTGTTTTCCCAGTTCTTTGGATGGCGATGTGAAGAATTCTAATATATTTGTACTATATATTTGAAATATTTAGGGAAAAAAGGAGTTGCTTCACTCGCATTATAGAATTCGTAGAATATAAAGAATAGATTCATAGATTCGCGAATCGAAGGCCCAGAAATTGCGTATATCGTAGAATTAGGGGCGAATTCGTTTTCAAAGAAGTTTTTTTCTTCCTTTAAGATAACACAATAATTGAGAAAACACAAACGATAATTAAATCCGAGTTGAACGTGTGTAAGACCAGCTATATTAAATTTGTTTTAAATCCGTTTTTTAAGCAGGACACAGACGAGAAAGAGAATCTCCTTGATGAAGCAGGTATGATTGATTGGTTGTTGTGTTTTCTATGTCAGGTTGATTTGATCAACACTCGTCGTATGGATGCTTGTTTTTAATTTATTTATCATCTTTTTCTTCAGGTGAAACTGCTGTAGAAGAAGGTAAACAAGAAGATGAGGTAAGAAATCAATTTTATAGATTTTTAGGTTTATTACATTAAATAAAGTAATGTCGGAAATCTTTGCGGGAATTTGAATTTTTCAGTAGAAGAAATTTTGGGAGAATTTAATTTCGTGATGCTGATTCGCAAAATTTTTAATTATTTCACGTCGAAGTAATCTAATTATTTCAATATTTTTTTGAGAATTTATTTTCTTAAATTTATGGGAATTCAATAGAACTTTCTAAATGTTAAATTAATATTATTCTCAATGTTTATTCAGTCAATCGAAAGCGATAATCCACCAAAAGATAAAGGATGTTCGGATGAGGAAATTCTCGCTATTTTAGGACATGAACTCGGTCATTGGAAATTAAATCACATTTTAAAAAATCTTGTAATTAGCCAGGTAATAACTCTTTGTTTTTGTATTTTAACATTTATACATATACATTTTTAACAATTTTACCATTTATACATATATATACATATATGTATTTTTATTTTCTCATTTAAACTTTTCTCGAATCTTTTGTAGTTAGTTGAAAGAAACTTTTGAGAAAGAGAATTAAAAGAATCATTTCCCCTATAAATACTTTTGGTGAAATAAAAAAGAAACTCAACATAAATATTAACGGAATATTTGATGAGTAGGTCGCATAAGCAAGTTAGGTTTTTTGGTAAAATAAATTATATTTACTCTTAAAAACTTAAAACAGGAATAACGCACATTAAATAAGAAAATTCACAGAGGATCAAATCCACCTGAAATTTCATTCAATTAATAACTTTTATTATTTTAGGTGAATTTATTATTGTCTTTCTTTGTGTTTGGTTTATTGATGAAAAATCGCATGTTGTATGAGAGTTTTGGATTTTTTGACGGAGAAATGCCAACATTTATCGGACTGCTAATCATTTTCCAATACATCTTCTCACCTTACAACGAGGTAGACGTTTCTTATTAATACAATATTTTTTAAGAACCTTAGTAATCCTATATTTAGTCTTACGTTACAATTCGTTGGGGAACAATTTTTTAAAAGGTTTTTTGTTTTCACATTTCTATCTAACAGTTCTTTTTCTTTTCAGCTCATGGGATTCCTTATGACCGTTTTAAGCCGTCGATTCGAATTCCAGGCTGATGAATTTGGAAAAAGCCTCGGGTTTGGTGTCAAACTACAATCAGCTTTGATCAAATTACACAAAGAAAACCTTGGGTTTCCAGTTGCTGATACATGGTATTCAGCATACCACTATTCGCATCCACCATTGTTAGAAAGATTGAAAGCGCTTCAAACATCCAATAAGAAAAAGGAATAAGACGAAATATTTCTTCAAAGGTTCATTGTTGTTTTGTATACATAGGCACTACTGTATTTGTATTTGAGATTTTTAAAGTAAGGAGAAAGAATCTGAGAAAAAAAAAATTACAATATCCAAAAACTTTGTCTACAATTTAATTTAATGGTAATTTTTTTCTGTAAAATGCCACGTTTTTTATGCCCTAAATGTAAAATTACAAGATCGCACTCACTGGGACTCTCATATTGAGAAACTTAATAGTCTAGCGTAGCTGTTGGCGGATTTACTATCTTTAATTCAAACCCATGTTGCTCATAAGAACTGGACCCAAAAGAAAACAAGAAAAGCTCCACTTGGAAGGAACTCACTGCAATAGAATTTTGTTGCAAGTCATTTTTACCTCTAATTTCATACAAAACAATATTTTGGAACACTGATAATAAGCAACATCTATAGTTATTGATAAGACTAACTATTGAATTACAAAAACTTGCACTAAATATTTATCACCTTTGCGGTTGCAATTCAATCTGAATCATATCAATCAATCCCATTGCCTGCGGAAGCATTTTATGTTACAATTTATCTAGCTTTGTTGATTCAAGAGAACAGCTCATACTCCAAGATCAACGGTATCTTTTACGTTCTGAAGTCGTTTGTATGAAAGAAGCTGCAAAGAGGCTTGTTTCAAAGACAGCGACTAAGAAACTCCCTATAACACCTTACCATCTCTCCCAGATTGTGAAGAAATATCAGACAGAAAATTGTTTAAAAACCCAAAGGCTGTTTCGTGAATGTTATTAGGGTACGCTGGCTTCTTACGCTATCAAGAACTTTCAAATATCACCAGATGAGATCTAATTCTTGAAGATAGGAATACAAGACTTTTTTTTTAGAGAAAAGTAAATGGGTATTAATCGCAAAAACAGGAAAAATTACGTCGTGTCCGGTCACTGCTCTAGAAAGGTATATAAAGTTGTTCGATATATCGGAAAGTATTTATTTCGCTCATTAACCTACCTTATATCAACTAATACTTACAGGCTAAGAAAGAAAAATGTGCCACTATCTTATTCATCAACCGGAGACTTAATTCCGAATTCTATTGAGGGTATTGGAATTAATAAACGTTTTTCGGGACTCATAGCCTTCGACCCTGTGGCAAAACGTCCGCCGCAACAGTTTGCGGGCTTCCCGATAGATTGTTCTAGCAGCACGGAAGATGGAGTTCGGAAAATTCTAAAGACGGCTATATTGAAAGTAGTTTAAAATCATTATTATTAGTATCTTAAAATATCAGTTTATAAGATCCATCGATCGTCAACAGCCCCTTTCTTTACATCTGTGCTATCGAATACATCGTAATCCACATAAATAGCTCTCTCGTTTTTCTATGTGAACATAATAATGCCCGTTTGAACGAAGTGAATTGTGAAATGTATTTTCCTTCATGATACACTGGGGGAATAACATGTTCGATGCATCACTAGATGTAGATGATTGTGTGAATAAGATCTATCTCATTAGAGAATACATAAAAGATTTACTATTTCATTATATGAATCAATGAATCGTGTAGATTCAGCCATAAATTGTCCAATATAATCATCAGTGCGTTTTTGATTACCAAATGAACACTATCTAGCTCACTAATTCGTTTCGAGATATGAAAATTGCTATTACCTTAAGGGAAGAAAATTTTGCGGAATTTAATTTCGCGGTTTTTGGCCTAATTCGCGAAATTAAATTCCGCAAAATCAAAATTTCTTTTTTATATTCCACTGTTTAGTTTGAAAGACTTAAAAGAAGTATTGTTATTGAATTTTATCTATTTATTGTGTTAAAATTTTTTTCTGAAAACTGCTCATCCGCGAAATTAAATTCCGCGAAATTCGCCAATTTCGACCCTCTCATCCGCGAAAATAAATTCCACCGAAAATGTCTTCCCTTAAGGTATATAATACTAGGATTCAGTTATATTTTCAACTATGTTCTGATTTGTAAATATATGTTAGTTATATGGTTCAGCTAATCGAATACACCGCAATTCATACAAATAAGTTTGATTATTATATAATTTCTTACGTTATTTGAATTACATAAAATAACTTTAGTAAAAAAATGTCAATAAGAAAATAGTCTAGTGTTTAGTTTTGTTTTTCATGAAATTTGTATGTTGGAAGCTTTCTGCCATTCAGCATCGTTGGAGAGTTCATTGGGTGGTCCAACAATCGCATAAGCATCCACTTGTTGTCCTGGTACCAAATATCTGAAAACAAAACACAAAATATTACCTTATGGCACTTTCAATGAAAAAATGAAATAAAATTAAAATCTAATTAAAAACCTTGCTATTTGCCATTGTATTTTTAGGTGTATATTAAATATTCAGATTTTTTTAACCCACAACACAGGGAAGCATTATTATTATTATTTATGAATTTTTACACAGGATTTTCTCTTCAGTACTAATCATACTGCTATCAATGAGAGTCCTGCCTTCGTTGTGTAACATCTACAACGGAAACCTATGGCAATTAGCAGCGAGAGGTTATCCTCGCCACTGTGACCGGTGGTGGACTCGAACCCCTGACCAGCAGGTTACGAGTCGAGTGCCTTAACCACTCAGCCACAGCTCCACAATAACATCATAATTTGATATTAATCACCTTTGAGCAACATCGACGAGTTCATCCCTACCAGCTGTAAACAATTGTGTACGATGTTGTTGACGCAATTCATCTGTTAAACCACTCTTAAATAATGACATTCCTCGATTACCAGGAGACACAGGGCTATCCATCTAAATATATCAAACGAAATCAAGAAAATCAAATGAAATCAAATGAAATCAAGAAAATTAACACAATAATTAAACAAGGTTGTTTGAAATCTCACTTGCCGATTTTTTTTTTTTTTTTTTGTTGCATGAAATAAACCAGAAACTTTATTTTCGAATGCTTATCAGGAAAAAAACATTCCCTTAGACCAAAAAAAAAAAGACCTAAATTTTAACCAAATAAAGCAGCGTATAGATGTGATGTTATGTAAAATAAAAAGCACGGAAAATAGCTTACAGTACAGTAAACATAAATATTTAAGAAAGCTTACGGATGAGAAGATGGATAATTTTGCTTCTTCTATATCATCATCTTTGAATTCTCCTTGACTCGCCCATTCAACTGCTTTATGAAATGCCTCTAATGTACGTACGCTGTTTGGATCCCTGTCACATTACAGATATGTATAACTTTATAACTTTTTGAAACTGCTTATTTGGTAGGAACGCAAGTAAACAAATGTATTTAAATAGTTAAACAGGTAGAGTGAAAATGATGAACTATAAACAACAAATGCTCCTGTAAATATTGTACTTCTTTATAAACATTCAGCAAATAACATACCTGTATGAAAAGAAGGAGAAGATACCCCCACTATTCTTCGCTCCGCTTCCGTAAGCTCCGCCTTTTTCTCTATATAACAACACAAAAAGAAATTAATACTTAAGTAATAACTCGTGGAACTGACATTCAAAGTGTTTCTAATAGCGAATTATTTTCTAAACATTACCGTTATATACCGGTATACCGGAGTTCGATTCGATTTCTTCCGCTACTTCACCTACCATTTTAAAATAACACACACACATTAAGACACAGATCAACTACGCTCTTATTTAATCGTATCGTATATTAAGTTGGACCTTCTGTAACCATTTAGAATAGTTAAGATGTAAATGTAATTCTAAGTTTTCTTATAACCAAACATGACCACTCTTGATGTTAGTAACACATGATGCAAAGAGAGATTTTAACATATATGATCATTACGAAACCATTATTATTACTCTGAAGTATATAAGGTGTACCTGATTTCACGGTGGAGAAATTTAGCGGACATCACTTTCGCCAAAACTTGTAATCTAAAAATTACAAACATACAAAAAAAAACAACGTAAAAATATATACAGTTATGTTTGTGTGAAGTAATAATATGGCAGTCAAAACATCATATGCAGAAACCAGACGTATTTCCTTTAATTTTATCTAGATTCACAATAACTTGGTCTCAGCCTCCTCGTTCTGGATATATCGACGTTCTGGATATATCGACGTTCTGGATATATCGACGTTCTGGATATATCGACGTTCTGGATATATCGACGTTTCAAATCGCTTACTCGTAATCGCGTACGTCATCAGCAACGAACGGTTTTCGACGGGTGATTGTTTTTGCGAGATACAAGTGAATTGTATTTTGCGAGTAATTATTTCGGTTTTTACAACAAATTTCTAGAATGGCCAAGAATGGACAAACTGTAAAAATGAAGATAAATTTGTATATCATTTTATACAGGTTTATAATTCTAAAGCATTTCTCCGATAAATTTATTAACAACATATTAAAGAAAATTATCGAGAGCATTACATATAAATGCCATAGATGTTTCTACAAAACAAACAACATACTTAGCTGTATCAGGATGTGTATAAGGAACAGTACGAACGCATCTTGAAGCGTAATACACTGGTAAATCCATCTCGTACAATCTCTTTCTGTTCTTTGGTAAAAAGTCATCGTCCTAAGCCACATGAAAATCGGAATGCGAAAATTTAGTTAAAGATACAAAATTGAAATATTTACGTCTATGTCAAGTGATTGCGTTAGATAACTGAAGTATTTTTGAACGCGCTCGAACGTGAAACCTTTTGATTTACAAGGCAAGTACTTAAGTAGTATTCTACCGCCCACAAAAAAATTTATGTAAATATCACCAATTTTGTTTCGTGTACAAGCTCTTGGGTTTTGTCTCAATTACTACAAAATTCCAACTTGTGCGCATATATTCGAGATTTTACGTGCATCTTAGTATATACAACAAATATAACCTCAAAAGATCTACTGTCATCAAAACCAACCACATTCATTGAATTCAGCATGACGCTTAAACTAGACATAGTGGATGGTAAACAATCTTCAGTTGTATTGATGCTGCACCTGTAACAAGCATTAAATCGAGTTTAATATTTTGTTGTCTACTCTTAAGGGTATCGCAGATTAATTTCTCGAACAATCGCAAAATGTTATTTACAATCTAGCCCTTGTCCCTAGCCTGTAGATACATGCGTTATTTTGCTGTTTTCAAATTCCAAAATTCAAATTCTACTGTTTCGGTAAATGATCAAAGGTCGCTTGTAAAGGCCACTAGACCGAAAATATAGCACAGACGGGTGTCATTTAGAAAATGGGAACAATAGGATCTCGCTTTCTATTCGCCCCATTATTTTAACCCTTTAAGTGCCGGCCCTTTTTGAAATAATGCTCTTTTTGAGATTGAAAATTGAGCAGTTTGAATTTTCCATTTTCAAACTGCACTAAAAGTCGCTGTGGTTGTCCAAACCGAACGTATTTGGAACCATTCGACAGGGAATTTAATTCTCTTTACTATCAGCCTTCAATTTGACGTGGTCAAAAGTTACGGCTCCCGGAAGCAGACACGGTATTTTTGACCCCAGATGTCGGAAATATCCGACATCGGCACTTAAAGGGTTAATATTGCTTGCCGTGATATTTCGACATAGTTGAAATTGACATTCGGAAGAAACAATTATGAATAATTTAAGTAACCATATGGAGAAAGCTAACTATATATATATATATATATATAATATATATATAAATGGAATTTTATTCAGTAATGCTATCCTAAGAACTCAAGAAAAAAGGTACACAGCCTTGTTTTAAGTTTTCATTATAATGACTAATGAATGATTTCAAAAGAATTGTTTTAGAGATAAAAAGGAATTATTTTTATTTGCAACGTGCCACAAGATGTTTCCTCAAAACATGGGTGAAGCTGAATAAGGAAGAAACTTTCATCATTCATAGCTTGAAAAATTACATTAGAAAAAAAGTATAGATGATATAGGATAGAAAGAGAAAACTTTCATGGTTCATTATTGATTTTGGGAAGAATTTTACCGTTTGCAATGAAAAGATGAGTCGACTTCTACGAAAGATTGTTCTGTTAAGTTTACTCTTTCACGTGGGGAAAAGTGCAACACCAACATTCAAAAACAACCACACTGTTTGTCAGGTGCAAAATAATGATCAAACTAGCCTCAACTCCATATTGAATAGAATTGTGAATGTAAAAGCAAGGACAATTTCTGGTGAAGACTCCTTTCTTCAATCACTGAAGCCAGTAAGTAAAAAATATAAAAATAACTTTAAATATTTCTAAAGAGCTGTTACCTTTTCGTTTCCAGGCTATACAAGCGATAGAATAATTAATTTAGATGAATTTTAATGATGTTGGAACAAATACGAACGAAAAATTTTGCAAGTGACAAATTATTTGTTCGATAATTTTTAAACCCAGACGAGTAAAATTCTTATAAACAGAAATTTCAAAGTTCCATTGTTTATTTTCCTCACGGCCATATGGCACGAAAGTTGATTAAGCATTATTAAGAAAGTACCAAAATGTTCCGTTCGGATGGTTTGAACCTATTACTTTTAAACTAGGGAAATTATAAGGACAAGATGTTCGAAACACAAAATATGGTACCCATGGTTTTATTTTGTTTTTTTTTATGAGAAACTTCAGACTAACAAAATATGCTTATAAAATCGTTTATGATAACTTGTAAAAAGAGAAAAAAAAATCTAAATTTAATTTCTTTTCCTTTTTTGTTTAGCTAAGTCAAACAAGTTGCGCTGGAAAAGCCTTACATATCACCATGGCAACATACGTTAATTTCATAACAACATTATATCGTAAATTCAAAGCAGCTCGAATGAGAATAATGGTCGATGAAGTTTTCCTAAATCAAAGAGGATTTTCATCTATGCTTTACGCTAACCTCAGTCAGAAACTACCCAGAGAGTGGATCGAAGTCTACAGTCTAAATGCAACAAATCTTTCTAACAGACAAAGCAAAACGATAGCGGAAATACGTAGAGAAAGGGAGATGAAGGTCAGCTTAAACATCATACTTGCGATGAGAGATATAACAGAGATATTCTTTGAATCACGGGTACTTAAGGTTTTAGCAAGCAAAAATGATATATGGATGATACCGAGGAGTGTTATGCCAAAGAAGAACATAGCACCTCCGAAGGCGTATGTGTTTGAGGACTTTCAGTGTAGATGTACTGATATGTAAGTGTAATTAGTTTTAAATTCTCAATAGTTTAATTTCATGACTTCTCATAAATTCTTTTCTCACAAATACAGTATAATACCGATAACTCGAACCCTCAATAACTCGATTTTCCAGAAACTCGAACTGTATAAGAATTCCTCTTGAACCTTCACTAATACTCTCTCATAAACCCGATAAACCCGATAAACCCGATAAACCCGATAACCCCGATAACTCGAACAATTTTCTTCGAAGGTTCGAGTTATTATGAGTGTACTGTACCATTTTCTTTCCGTCCAAAACTTAAGAAGCGCAAAATAAATTTAAAAAAACGAATATATTGTATGCTCGATAAGTAGAACCTTCATGAATAAACTAGTATCTTTTACTGTATGTATTTTCATCCAAATTATCTCAAAGGAATGAGAAACACGTGAAACACCACGTGCAATAGTGCACGCACCTATAACTTTCCTCGTTTTGTTTTTATACATTTTTGTTTGATGGTAAAATTCTTTTTCTTAAAATCACAAAGGAAGAAGGTATTATTCGAATTTTACGATTTTCATAATTAAAACGCGGTCGACCATAATAACACACCAAAACCTAAATCTTTTTCCTTTGTGTTTGAGTTACACATTCTCTCCACATATTGTGTTCATTGTACACCATAGACAAATCTCCAGCATTCACCACGTCACAATGGACGGCATGAAACCTGCGTACAACGTTCATTTCCGAAAGGACGGTTCAATTGAGCTCGATGCGAACACATTCTCTGCTAAACAGCAGGTCATCCCGGTCATTTCCATGAACTCAGCACCTTTCCTATTTATCGCGGAGGAGGACAAAATGGAAAATCCAGAGGAATGGAACTACATTGAGCAAGTACTGAAATGTCGCGTGAGTTACAACGACACGACGACAAGAGAAGGTAATGTACAACACACGTGGTACACACGTTATTGCTATGGTTACACTGTTGATCTACTAATCGAAATTAGTAACGCTCTAAACTTCAAAGTCGATTTGTATGTCTACGTCAAAGGAGAAGTCAGCATCTACGATGACAATAGGGGCAACTATACAGGTGGAATTATCGGCGAGGTAGTCAGTGGCAACGCAATTATCGGTGCTGGTGCACTTACTATCACAAAGAAACGCATGAAATTCGTCGATTTTACATTTCCCTTTCTGCAAGATCAGATTCACATATTGACACTTGACAAAACAGCCAAAGATGACACCCCGAATGAATTCAACCTTTTTAGTAATCTAGCCTCGAATACACAATACCTTATACTCGCTTTCTACCTAGCCTCTATTCTCTTCGTGTATGTAGCCGAGAACTACCTTCAGTTGATCAAACGAATTTTTACAAACGATCACAAGTACATCGGTGTTCGTATGATCAATTACGTCTTCCGAGATTGTATTGTTTATATCACTGGCCTTCTCGTTCAAAGGGATCTGGGCGCAAAGAATCCTGGCACGTTTGGTGGACGTTTGATTTCGATAGTTTTTGCATTTGGTATGGTGTGTATTACCACGCTGTATACTGCTTCACTGACTTATCAACAGGTTATCCACTATGGAGGTTACGATGAATTCAAAGGACTAAACGATCGAAGGGTAAAAAAATTTATATACTTAATTAAATTTAAGATAATTATGATAAAAAAAGATAATTAATAACATCTGCGAATGAAGAATGTTAATTTATGTGGGATAAAATCTTGCGATATAAATTTTTGCATTTATTCTATCCATCGTAAAATTTAATCTCCCACTTTCTTTCAGATCAACATAATTTGCAAATCTCGTATTAATTAATTCACATAAGGTAGGAGTCTCCATCGCAGATATTGTAAGAACTCTAGGACCACACATGTAAACAGAGCTATATTCAAATTGCTTTTCATTTTTCATGTTTTCTTTTTCTCTTGGACAGCTCCAACATCCAACATCCGAGTTTAAACTGGGCGCAGAAACAGGAGCATCCTTATCGGATGTGTTCGTGGCTTCCGAGGATCCTATCTTGCATCGTTTGAATGCTTTCATGAAGAGATACAACACTAAATCCATATCGATTGGAATTAATAAACTTTTAAATGGGTAAGTGAAACCACGGGACATTCATAATTATAGTAGCTAAAACCAAAACTTCCGCAATTTTAACTTTTCCCTCTGTAACAGCAACAAGGTGATGCATTTAAAATTATAATTCGATGTCAGTTTACCATTGCTCTTAATGTTAATTAGTCCCAAATTTCACATAGTTTTTGGTTCTAGTGCCCATAATTTTGCTTTCAAAATAAAAAAATTGGCAAGATTACAAAATAATAATTATTTTTTGGGGGGGGGTTTTCAGGGAACTCCATGCCTTCTTTGTGGAGAAAGCATTTGCTCAACACTACATGACCAAAGAAAGCGAGTGTATCATCATTTCGCACAAGACCCAACTTCCAGACTCCTACTATGGTTTTGCATTAAATAAGAACTCACCATGGACAGAGCAGATATCACAGGTCATTATCAAGCTCCAAGAAGATGAAACCTTAATGAAATTTTACGAGCGTTGGGTGAAGCGAGAATGTATACTTCCTATATGGAAGACAAGTGAGAAACTGTCAATCAAGTTCTTTCGGAAGCTATTTACAATCCTGGCAGCTGCCGCGTTGGTTGCCATAGTGATTTTCCTCTCTGAATGGGTTCTACTAGGCTTGTCAAAAACCCATGATTTGGAATGCATGTACCGCTCGAGTGAATTGCAGGGCATGTTGGAAGAAGACAAAGTGTTGAAGAAATGGTTGATCCCACGCAGTGAACAGTTGAGAAGGAGAAATATGATAATGGCATCATCGCCAAAAAACAAGTGGAAAATCATCGCAAAAAATTTTACTATAGATAAAAATAGTAATGGAAGAAATACCGCAGTGGATGTGTAATACATGTAATGTGTGCGCTTTTTCAGTTAATTATTTGAACAATTTTTAAATCTTTTATTTAACTTTCGATAGGGTACCTTGTAGGATAAAGGAGCGAGAAAAAAAAACTTAGAAAACAAATTTTTACCGAATATATGTTTTATTTGTTGTTGTTTTTTCGTTCAAAATATTTTTGTTTCAATTTCTATTTCAACAAACGGTATTTATTCAAGCAT
>JAUEKX010396219.1:21174-32587 GCA_031834005.1 Dendronotus venustus
ACAAGATATTGATGCAAAATCTTCCGACAGCGATATCAAGAAAGCCGAGTCTGATGGCAAAAAGAACGACAGCGAAAAAGAGAATAAACAAAAAGAGTTCGATCCAAAAGAAGGTGAAGTTGGAGAGAAACCAAACTGGTTACCATCGAAGGAATTCAACACCGACAAAAACAAAGACGATAAAAATAAGGACTCGACCGAACTCCTGATGGAAAATAAAACAGACCAGGATGGAAAAAGCGAAAAGGACATTAAAGAGAAGCAAAAAGACTTCGATAACAAATCTAAAAGTAAGAAGGAAGATGACGATGAAAAGAAAATTAAAGAAAACTCGGAAGAAAAAAGCCCTTACCAACGACATAATGGAACAGATAGCTCAAATATTAATCAATGAAACCATTTTTAACTCGAAACAAGCTCTGATGTATTTAAACTCAATGTTTATTGCATGATTAACAGCTGCGATGGATGTGTGGGTGGATAAGATCGCAATGAGAGAAATCAGAACATTTGAACTCACTCACTCATGACAACCACACATAAAAAAAACATGGCAAGGAGGAAATATTTTCATTTTTGTTATTGAACTGTCAGACATACTGTACAGAGCATTTTTATGCTGTGACCACAAAAATGTTCCTAAATTTTGACCAATTTCTGGATAAACACCACAAAATTAAGCAAAGTTATTTTTAAGAAATGCATTTCATCATTATTTATTTCGAAATTTATTCAATTTTTTTAATAAGCGTGAATAGAAATATCCAAATCTTCAAACCATGAAATTAAAATCTACTAAAAATTATACCTTTAGAGATTAGTTCATTAAATGTAAACCTTCTTGTAGATAGCAGACATCGCTATTTTACGGATGCATTTAGAGGAATTTATGTATGCCAAAACATTTTTGTTTATAAATATTGAAATTAATAATAATCCTGATTACAATCCCAAAATATCCAAAAATGCCAGGTTTTGAGCAATCCTATCCGTATCCAATACGGAATTCATGAATCTTTGCCATCCCTTTAAAATAAATTTAAAAAATGACATTACCTCATTTCGTTAACATTCAGCATATAAGTCGCAATTTTGATTAGGTTTTCAATGACGTCATCCCAATCTAGATTTTCAGCGATGTGTTTCATGAATTGAACCTAAAAGAAAGAAATGAAAAATTATTTACAATAAACTTCTAACAAAAACAAAAGTTACATGAAAACTGACTGCACATGTTTTATATCACATCCAGCAAAGGATGTTAAAACAATGTTGTTATGACGTCATTTTAACGTTTTGACGTCGCTAAAGATGCATTTCTATTAAACCTTTTTAAATACATTAGAACGGGATAAGATTTATGATACGGGTTCCTGATGATATTATATGCTTGTCTTTATTACACTAATAGCCTGTGTTTATGTAGTCAGGAATACGGGCTAATAATAAACAATTGGGAAACTTTTCTTTACAATCTAATTGGCTAATTTCTCTATAAGTGGAAATGCCCCTGAACGTCCACATAATGTTGTTCTAATGTCCTGCGCTGGTAAGTTAATATTTTATCACTGATAAGCAAATGATTTCTTTATCAGAATTTCTTCAGGTTTGGTCGTCATTGAAAGGCTCAAAAAATAAATAATTTGAATTTCTTCTGATTTCTTCTTCTGGCAAATATGAGCCTAGGTTTCTTTACGGACTACTACAGTTTTTTAAAATTGGTGCTGAGAAACAGTAGGGTCTATAGGGCTGTACTTTCTTTAAAAAATTTCCAAGACATTGAATCGGATAGGGTAAAAATCTCGCATTGTTCTATAAAAGCTGATTTAGGTTTTTGTGGGACGGAACAGGACAAATTCGTGTGATAAAAATCCCGTTCCGTTTCCGATTCGATGGCAAAAAAAAAGGTAAGCAAAAAGATACGTTTAAGAATGGGAATAGGTTTTGTTCTGTATTCGTTTTCATAGTAGAAAGGTTTCCCAGATGACATAACGTCATAACGACATTGTATGGACGATGATACGTCATTACATTAAAACGACGTCGTTTTGACGCCATATGCTGACTGGCTATTGAAATATTTGAGATTCAAATTTTCTCACGATTAAAATTTATTACAAATTTTCTATTTTTTTTTTCGCTTTTATTATTTAATTATTAAATTTGATTAAATGTTGCTCTCGGAACATATTTCAAATTTCCACCAAAAAATTGTTTATTACGACCCTTTCCCTTTATACGTTAATTACTTAAACATTTAAAAAAATATACCTGAGACAGGCCAGCAAAAAGCTCCGCTTGTTGTGCAGCGGGCGATAAGCTATTAGCAGCAGCAGACATAGCAAACATATGACCTGACTGTGGTACAGACATTGCAAGATCGTTGGCATAAGCGTTGATTAAAGTTGTTAAGCGTTCAGGATTATTGAAAGTTGGACTGTCGGATGAAAGAAAAAAATTTAAAAAAATTAAAAACAATAATAAATATTTAGGAAAGAATTTGTCTATACATTGGAGGCTTCTAAAAAATTGAAAAACATAACAAAATATAATACAGAAGATGACGTACGAGTTTAACACCTCAGCACAGAGTGATAACATCACAGGAATATTTCGTTCCAAGCAATGCGATGATAACAGTATACCCTAAAAAATAAATATTTTTATTTCTATTTGCAGCTGCCTAAATCTTGAAAGTAGCTACAATACTAGACGAGCATAAAACGACGTTATTTCTATATTTTCCCAATGTCTCATATGGACTGTTGAGAAAATATAAGTTATCAGGTGTTCTTTTCACCAATGCAAAAAGGTTCTTTAGAACCTTAAAAATGATGTCTCTTCAAGATACGTAGGGAATCTTACTTGTTCAAAGGTGTCGGCATCAGAATGATCAGTTATCAGATGTGTGGATGCTGATATACCACCTGTTCGTAATTCAATCTCCTGCGCTAAATCTTTATACGTGTAGTTACTTGTACCAACTCTATCGAATGACACGAATAAACACAAATTTATTCATATTTGTTATTATTAAATAAAGTTTTAATATAAGCAAAATAATTTAAAAGCAAATTTTAATAGTTAACACTGTTGACAGAAAAAGCTCGTTTAGAATTCTCGGAATACGTAGAAAGTTTAACTCTTGCAATCCTTCAAAATCATTTTTCAAAATTAAATACGATATATAATCAATATTTCTGTCAACAACTACGAAACTTTTTATACTTGAACATAAGGCACTTTCAAGTGCTGAAAGCAAAAAGACAGTCTTTATTATAGGGATATAATATCGATATCGAGCATGACGCATTATTGTTTTTTCGTCATTCCTGTATCGCTCTATGCAGAGCCCTTTTTATAAAATGTTATGTAACCTTTCTCAACCAATTAATATCAACATTAGCAATTAAACCTATCGTTTTATTATGTGTAAGAAGTTTCGAAGTGATAAATTTTACAGGGGAGACCTTTTAGTTAAAAAAAGTTTAAAAAGTAAACAAAGGCGTAAGTTTATTTGAAAGCCCCGAGAGAATACGGGCATAAATATTTTTTTTGCTTACTTTGTGAGCACGTGACAAAACAAAGGTAAGTATGGTTTCAATACATAAGGTAAAGATGAAGTAGTTGAAATTGCACGGAAATACGTCACTCCATTTGTTGGCTGACATGTTGTCTGTACTCTCACATTCTCTACAAAACACATAAAAATATATCTCAAAAGTAATTTATATATGATATATACAATATCAGCCGCGTAAACTCTCTCCACCCATTTCACCCAAAATTTATATATGTAAATTTTTGCTTATAATACAAAGACATCAAAATTAACATTTAACATGATCTACCTATAAAGGAGTGGTCAACTTCTGTTTTGAGAATCTCTTTGTTAATGTCTAAAAGAAATGAAAAACAATATATAACAGACTTTGACTTAACGTAATTTGAATTCGTAAATGGATTCTATATTATAAAAAAGAAAGTTGCTGTCAAATATACCTGAGAGAAACATCTTAGGAAGTATGCTAATGTCTTCGATTGTGTTTTGTAAATCTTCCAAAACCTTTCCTAAGTACGAGAGAGAAAAAAATGCCAACATGATATTAAACAAAACAACATAAAATTTGACGAGATTTATGAGATCCAAAGATCAACGTTGTATGAACGTTGATACGACGGCAAAAGGATTTGGTCCGAATTTGTTGATTGTAATATAGAAAGAAATGATAACTGGGGTAGATATTGCTATTTATAAACCTTGTTCATATAACTTGCGGATGTCATTTTCATTGAGCTGGTCAACTTTTTCTTTTAACAGTATCTCTTCTGCTTCTTCTTTCTTCTTGTTAAAATCATCCTGATTACCGTGAATTTAAGCAAAAATATTACACTAATCACACCGGAATTAAAAATCACATATTTGTAGTCCAAACCATGCGATCACTTGTACTACCCAAGTGGTAGTGTAGTAGTAATCTACTACTAAAATATAGTTTTTATATATGAAGTCAGTATATATAAAGTGTAAATAAATAAATGATAAGCCAGTAATAATATTGTCTAGAAAGCGAACACCAGTGCAAAAATCTTCTTTAAAATTTATTTGTTCGGATGAGATCGTTAAAATCAACCAATCACCGTGCGTAGAAGAAATCTGTCATAGTCAATTATATTGTAATCTCTCGAGAACACTCTTTTATTGATGAGTCATCATGCTGATAGTCATATTCACGAATTAATATACCTGGGGTTTCATGGTTAACGTCAGTCGATGTGGGTTGTCTAGGAAACAGGTCTTGATTTTATCTTGAAGAAAATTCGGATCTTGCGATAACACTTCCTGCAGAAAAATGGAAAAACAAAAAAATGGATATATCTTTATTCATGAAGTTCAAAATACTAATACGAATGCATTGATCATGTACTGGCGAATTACCAGCAACCAGTACCTAGAAATTAACAGGAAGGAGTCTTGAGTCTACTCAAAACCGTGATTGGTCGAAACCAGAACCTCTGTTTAACAAGTTGTAAATCAAACATTCTTAACATTTGACCACAGCTCGACCGATATTTAAGTGTGTATGAGTGTAAACTATTATGTTTGAAGACAAAAGAAAAAACAATTTTTTTAGAGGTTTTCAAAGCGAATTTAAAACAAACTTACGTGAAAACGTTCAACTTGTTTATTTAACTCAAGCAAACGCAAAGGATTTTTATCTTGATTCCAAGAAGATGTCAATCCCTGCAAACGAAACCATAACAATAAACAAAAAATTTAACAATAACTATAATAATTACACAAGAAATGTTCAAATGTTCAAACGGAACACGAAATTATATAAGGTGGAAATAAGTCAACATTATAACAACTAATGAACGAATTAACTCGATGCTTGGCCTCCAAAAAATCTCACCCGCTTGCCACAATCGTAACTTTCAATCACTTGAAAATAAAGGTCGAAGGTCAATGAAGAGAATTAAAGTTCCCGAATGACGCTAAAAGATTGAACTCCTAATGACGAGATATATAATTTACCATAATGAGATGTAAGCCGAAATTACTGCTTTGATGTTTTTGTGCAAGTTCAACTGAGTGTAGGAGTGATTCAATCCTTCGCTTATCAAACCCATCTCTAACAAAAATACAAAGAGATGAGAAATAACACAAAACAAAAATTTAGTTTTTTGCAGAAGTAAGTCCCTTTCTCTACCACATCTATTTTTGAATGAATTTGCGTACACGGATCTAAAGTAAACACATGCATAGGAAAGCAAGAAGTCCTGAGAAACAAGAGAGATAACTGTCATTACACTCTCTTTCGCAGATATTGCAGACCCTGTTACATCAGCCTGCGTTCGTTAAACAAAGGAGACTATCCTACACACACTATGATTGGTTCCGAGCGTTCTGAGAGGTTTCAACCAGCTAGCTTACGAGCTAAAATCATAAAAAAAAAATAGTGGATGGCAGTGCTGTAGTAATGACGTTATTTTGACGGTCAGTGTCAGTCAATCCATGTCGAATAAATACAACAACGCTTCGATTTACCGATGAACTTTTTCGAAAGTATCTTGAATGATTTGAACCACTCTTTGTACATCTTCCTCGACTAGCCCTTGTAAACCAACAGAAAATGTCGGATGTTTTGTGTAGGTATCCAGTCTAAATATCATAACATAAAGAAAGGGAATGAATACACAGAATCAATCAATATTTAATATTTCTGAAATGAGACAAGCTTTATATAAAAGGTATTCCTTTTTTAGCAATATTATTGTTTAGTATTGGTATTAATTGACTTTACCCTAATACTGGTGAGTAGTCAGAACCAATGTTTGACTCGATCAACGCTTGATAGAACGGTGAATTTGGGCCAGACACCAATAGTGCAGATATCAATCCAAGTGTGAACGACTCAAATGGATCCTCCGAACTAGAAGTGGAGAAAAACGATATTAATCTCCTGATATGAATATGTCTCATTACTTTCTGGTATTGATATTCAAAACGTCCTGACCTTATTTGGCATTTCTTCAGATCTATTGATGGTTAAATCAGATAATCAGGTACTTTACAGTATCTATCTTAGAAATCAATCAATATAATAAAAGAACATACTAATCCATCATGTAACTAACGGCAACCATGCTTTGTTTGTTTAAATCGGCTACAAGTTGATCTGGTGCACAATACACTGTCATGTCTCTCTGAAATACAACAAAAGCTTCAAAAAGAAAACTTCAAAGCAAAATATAATTTTTGCGATTATTGGTCATTTTCACAAAAACAGGACCTGCGAAATTAGATTCATGCATTTTATTACTTTAGTCAGAAATTTGACCCTAAAAACGCAAAATGAATAAAATTTATTAAAAATTTCTTCCATTATAAAAGGTGCATCTCGACTAGGTGATGGCAAAACATCTAAATTATGATCTCACATGTAATCCAAGGCGAAAAGAAATTGCGCAGGTCAACAAACAAATTGCGGCCATCCCCCAAAATCTATTCTATCAAAAATGTGACGATCGTCGTTCGCTCGGCGAAAAATAGAAACCACTTCTAACACAGAAACGAAGAAAATTTTGAAAGTAACAATCATCATAAAGATCGTCTAAGATCTAAGATGGAGATGCACCTTATTTAACGTTTAAAGTTTACAAGCACAGATGTGTGCAAATAATTAATTAATAAGGAAATGGTTTGTTATTATTACCGGCGAATTCCATTTTGGTTCCAGTGGGATATCCGTATTCGGATCAATCTTTTCAAAATGATTCAATACACTTTCTGTGATACGCTCAAGATGATCTTCAAGCAGGAAATTTCCATAAGAATAAAACCTAATAAGAATAAATTTAAAAAAGAATATTTTTTTTAGACGCGTATGTGAATCACGGCACGCTAGTTCCCAATTTAGAAATAGAACTTGGTGTCACGTAAAAACAGCATGAAAATCATGAGTAAACCAACTAGAATTTCTGTAACACGAATTTTGGAATAAGAAAAGCGTGTATTGTTCGTTATTATGAAATTTGTTGCGTTAAAAATACACTCTATATATAGACGCTGTTTGACGTTCTTAACTCTTTAAGTGCCAGCCCTTTTTGGGAAAATTACCTTTTTGAGATGGAAAATTGAGCAGTAAGTTCAATTTTCAAATTGCACTAAAAGTCGCTGTGTTGGTCAAAGCTGAACATGTTTCGTACCACTCGACAGGAAATTTAATTCCCTTTCATATGGGTCTCAATCATCGACCTTTATTTTGAAGTGGCCAAAGGTTACGGCTCCCGGAAGCAGACAAGGTATTTTTGATCCCAGAAGTCATGTATAGCGCACAATGGCACTTAAAGGGTTAACAACTAAAAATGTCGTTACTGTCTCACAGAAAGTCTCGAATATTTAGGAGCACACACCAGCAAAAATCAAGTTAATTAAATAAAACAAAACGATTTACTTGGCATTACTTGGATGATAATGTAACCTATGAAAGTCTTTCAATCCTTCCCACTAAAAAAATATTGAATTTGGAACATGATGATGTACACCAATGAAACCTGGTATTCTAAAACCCTTATTCAAGGAAGTTAACGTGTTTTTAGAACAACATTTAATGAAATTAACGTGATCACTCATGATAAATATAGTAATAATGGTAGAAACTGAATATTGAAACTTAATTCTCTTTCATATGGGTCTCAAACATCGACCTATTTATTTTGAAGTGGTCGAAAGCTCCGACTTCAAGAAGTAGACACGGTATTTTTTTGGACTCAAAATCTTTGAACATTGGCAGTTAAAGGGTTAAAGTTATCGAGATGCTGATTTGAATTTGTTAGTCTGAAATATTTTTTGGTTCTTCTAGAGGAAGTACTATATGGAATTTTAGGATTGGAAGACACTAGGTAAGATAAATATAGCAATCTTTTACATATATTATATTTATTTTCAGCCTTCATACCGTGAGGTGTGGAATATCCAATGGATCACCACCACTGCAATAACCATAAGTGTGATTTGGTAACAAATTTCTTTGGTTATATTCGTGAAATAACGATTCTGCGTTTGACTGGAAGAAGAGACATGTTAATAACAGTTTTTGTTTAGAAGAATTTTCACCCATAAAAACATAAGTAATTACACAAATGATGTCTAGATTTTCTATTCCAATTTTTCATTTTCCCTAAAATGCTCTGAACACTCAATTTATTGCATCTGGAGTGTTTATACTATTATATCGATTATTGTGAAAGGTCTTTAAACAGCCCCTTTTAGTTACTTTACCAAAACGTACACAAACTCAGAGTTATACTATCAAATTCACCAGACAACTGACCGAATCGGTCATAAAGCAGATGCAAGTAACTAACCAAGTAGTGAAAATGGAACTGAATTTGGAGTTCTATCAAATTAATTGCAAGATTCTACATCAAGCCTATCATTTGCCAACTAAAATCCAAATAAAACTTTGTATAAATTATGGAGCTGGACTTACAAGAGCTCCCTTCATTTCGTTAAACACAACACCTTTGAAAACGATATCTGATGATGAGTCCATCAAATCGCTGTGTTCCAACCGCCAACCTTCTTGTCTGCAAAATCAAGTTAAAGAAGAATTAATTTACAGTATTTCTTTGAGCAAGTCAAAATTTTATTCAGACTGAAGAATTCCTTAAAAAACAACTACAGGTTCCTTTTGATATATCAATATCTTAAATAAAAAAATAAAAAAAACACAACAAAGAAAAACAAAATGAATCCATACCTGAAATCTAGTTCGTTTAAATGTGGGAAAAATGCAGCATCCAAGTACACCGACATTAAGTTATAATAATCTTTCTGATTTTGTGTAGAGAACGGGTACAAAGTCCAATCACTAGCTATAAAAAAAAAGTCAAAACCAGCATAAGTAAGGGTTTTGGGAAGAAAAATTAGGGTCAAGTTTACGAAAATTTCTTACCTTTTAAAAAAGTTTATAATTATATTGTGACGTTATAATTGACCTTTTTTTTTTACTTTTATCATGTAGAAAACAGATCACAACTAACTGTATATGAGGGTTGCGTTGTCAAGATCAGCCGGTTATTACTGGAAAATATTGGACCGTCGGTAAGCGCATATGAACCAATCAAAATACGCGATTCAACCATAATAACCGACTGACGACACACATAACCAGTTAATAATGGAGAATATTGATCGATGCAAAAGTATTGTCCTCGGGACAATACATTACGAATGTCAAGATTCGAAGCCCGTTTGTTTGAATGTTAAAAACCAATCAAATTGTTCTATTTTCGTAATACAGCTTTGAAAACAGCTACTTGGTTAAGAATTAAGAATGCTAGTGTTTACTTAAGTGTTTAATAGCTTATACGTGGAATCATCTTTTTAAGATATTTAAAATTTCTCTTTTCTGCAAAAAACATTTTACACTTACCGGTCATGGCATTCATGAAGGTCGATAATGATCGATTCAACATTTTAAAGAACGGATCACGAACTGGATATTTTTCTGAACCACACAACACAGTGTGTTCCAGTATGTGAGAAACACCGGTATTGTCAAACGGTGTTGTCCGGAATGCCACACTGAAGATGAGAGAGCAAAATAAGATGATCAGCACGACATCAAAACAACGTTGTTACGACATCGTTTCAACGTCCATACAACGTCGTTCTGATGTCGTGTGTTGGCTTCTGGAAAATTATACGGTATATAACATTTGACGAATAAACAAAATAAGTAGAGCGAAGGGTGATGCAGATGTGACATTATTAGTAATTGTTTTCCCACATTTGCACCTGTAACTCACCTTAAATCTAGTCCAAGAGTCTATGTAAAGAAAATATTCTACTAATTATTGTGACGAACGTTCAAAAACTAGTGAAGCCAACATGCGCAAAAATAAAAAGTAATGTTTTCATTGTAAAAAGTGGTTGAGAGATTAAGTTGTACCTGAAAACATTATTCTGGTCTTCACGTTCTATGTGTAAATGTTGAGCACCAGTTCGATCGTGTTTCAACCATATCCCTGTTGCATGATAATCTGCTATCTCGCAAACCTAAAAGTAATCATGACGAAAACAGAAGGTTTATCATCATTAGCAGGTATTTAAATAGGTACATTCTTTAAATATAATAAAAAGATGATTCACGTATACACACATCACCAATCAGGTCGTTCGTTTTCTTGTTAACCGGTATAGGTAGAATACCGTGCAACTCGGGAATTTAACGCTCGGTCCGGTACTTTGCCTGCGGGCTTAATATTTCGGTAAAACCCTCACCAATCGTTTATTGTATTATTATTATTAAGTTTTTGATAATGCCTTTTTAGTTCGCTCATTGTTTATAAGTTGTTATAAATAACCTCAAAGCCTGGTAGTAAACGTGAGTGTGAAATCAGGCTAATATTGAGTATTACATAGAGTGACATGAAAATTCAGTAAGAAGAACAACTTACCTCTAGAACAGAGTATCCATATTTCTCAACTCTCTCTTTATAAGAGAATTCTAAAGAAATAGAAGAAGAGAAAATAATAAACAAACGAATTATGTATTTCTAAAGGTCATATTAGTCCGAATATACAGACAAAACGTTTCAAAAGATTCAAAAATCAAAAATAAACTACAACTAGTTAAAAAATGTTAAACACAAGTCTTCTATTTATCGTTTACAGTCTTGAAATTATCACAAAATAAACTAGACATAACGGAGTGTATTATCCAACGGAGGTTTGGCTTCTACTACTGATCGTGAAAGAAATACCAGCCTACCTAATTCTTGTTTTTCTTGTGTAGAATTCGAGGTGAGTCTACATTGACTTTTTGTTATATTCCTGAAAAAGAATTTAATGTTTAAAAGAAATATGTATAGTATCAGCAAGAGAAATAAAATAAAATAA
>JAUEKX010396329.1:2436-13736 GCA_031834005.1 Dendronotus venustus
AACGTTAAAAACCAATCAAACTCTTCAATTTTGTTAATACAACTTTGGGCTGATATTAAACCGTGGAAAAATTTATGCAGAGACATATCTTTAAATTCCTTTCTTTTTTTGTTTACCTTTTCTGGATTATAAACGATGAAGCCGCTATTGATTTTACTGTACTCTTTCCAGTCCTTCAGAAGCTCTTTTCGCTAAAACAAGTTAAAAAAGGACGTTCCTTCATTACTAATCCGCATTGTGCATGTTTGTTTTTAGAAAGTAAGCTCTTTTTCCATCCAATCTAAGCACTCTGCCTTTTCAACTTTGGTGCACTTGGAGTTTTAGAGTAATTACATTAAGTCAAGAGGTTGTTGAAATAGGATGGACTCCTTAGTTAGAATGTTTGTAGTTTTAAGATTAATCGAAACAGTGTTCCTCTAAACACTTAAGATTGGTTGAATGTCATTTAACTTATCATCCTTGGAAGTAAGAATGTGGTCAAGCATGAGAGTAAATTCTTGTTGAGAATGATATTCTTATCAAAATAGATCAAGGTCATCAATGGATAAAATCTATTAAGAGTAGCGTTAAGAAAGTTTAGAATAACTTACATCGTAAAACATTGAGCATGATTCGACGAGGTAAAGTAGAAGCTGCGCCATCGGCAAGAGTTCTTTAGCTGAAACGATGTAAGCAATATATTTATACGGATCGACTTGTTACACAAGAACCTACAAAAGAATCTTATCTAACGTAAAGTAGTATTAACACTTAAATCCTACTCTGAATGGAGGGAACCTTCCTTTATTCTTGTCCGACGTCAGGATATTATTTTTGTCTTAGTATGAACATTTATGAAATGTTACTTTTGCTTTAGTATTTCTAAACATATTTTAGAGCGTTTTTATTTATTTATTGAGTAGCAAAATATTTTAAAATTGACAAAAAAAGTATAAGTAAAGGCAAAAAAATCGTGTTGTAATTGATTGTAATTTTCAAAAAAAAAACTTTACTTTAACTTCAGATATAATAATTTGAAATTACGACTTACTTTAGCATATTTCTCATAAAAATGATGACGTCATAAAAAATGACTGACAAAGCAAATTTTTTCGTAATATACAAAAAAACCCATTCAGTATAGGGTTAAGTATATATAACAAATAACGAGTGCAAATCTGGCTTAAAATTTTTACTGCCAGTCGAGAGGTAGGTACTGTAGTACTACAAAAGTGGGTCAGCAAACACACGTGTGAGAGAACAAAAAGACAATTATCTGTTGAGAAACACTACGAGACAATTGCCTTTTCACTCTCCTTCGCAGATGTAAGTCTAGTTATTGAAAATTTTGTTGAAATGTAACAGAATAGAACAGAATCCAAAAGAACATTTTGAGCATAAACTTACCTTCTCCATCGTGATAAACAAACTGCGGCATAAAATGCAGCATAGGGCAACCAGAATTCTCTATAAAAATTAACAAAAAATGACATTTTAACAACAACAAAACAAAAACACAGAAAAACACCCAAAATCTTAATTTTTTTAATACTCAATATTAAAACTTATTCCAAACACTCCATCTTTTTAACTCGGTGCACTTGGAGTAAGAAAGTGTTTAGAGATATAGAAAGTGTTATAAAATAAGAAAAGAATTTTTATACGAAACAAAAGGTTACATCTATTTTTACAGAAATTATCTCTTTATTATGCAGCTGAACAATGCGGAACTGTGTACCTTCTTCAAAATACCAATCATTCAATTCGAAAAGATCCTTAAACCAATATTTTTGAATCAGATCCAAGTCTTTAATGCAAAAATTCTAAAATGAAAAATCCTCGCCAATAAATTAAAGGCAATGTATGTGAGACCAAAAACAATACATAATGACATACATATATTCTTTAGAATAATTTCAATTTTAACGCGATTCTAGTTAACACGATCGGTGGACACTGACGATGATGAAACTGAAAACGACGATTTGAAACAATGTAATTTTAAAGTAAAAAAGCAATTTAAAATATTTCGTAGATTTTAACATCAATTGTATTAATGCCCGGAATTGAATTAAAATCGTGCAGATTTTAAGTAGGATATTGATTTCCGTAAATAAAGTATGTTTGTTTTTAAATATATAAATTATGCAAGTATCCAGTTAGTTAAAGAACAAAAGATACTATCCAAACAAAAATATTATTCTGACCTTTGGAAATTTCTCTGTCCTGTGTAAGGTAATGTTGTGTTGAAACAAATTTCTTTGGAAAGTGTATGCAGGTACCTAATATAGCGGATCAAGCAAAAATATAAATGAAATAAACCCTAAAGTAAAACCTTAAAACATGAAATAATAATAGAAAGGAAATATTTGGCATTGTTAAAATCATTTACAAACCCAGTCCAATGGAACATGACTGAATATTGAGAATCCTTCAAAGTCGAATTCTTTTCCATCATAGTAAATTGCGGTTGGTTTCTTTGTCTTTGTCTTAAAAAAAAGAAAAAAGCAAGAAGTATTTTATATAAAAGATTAAAAAAAGTTAAAAGATATTTTATTTAGTTAAACATATTAATACTTTTGATTTGCAGAACTGAAATACACTCCCCATAACTCGAACCTCCAAAGGAGAAAGAAAATTGTTCGAGTTATCGGATGTTTAAGTTATCAAGTCATGAGAAGGGCTTAGAGTGAGAGTTGAAGACAAATTCAAAAACAGTTCAGGATTGCACAATCCTTATTTACAGTATTTCGCGAAATTAAATGTACACCTGCGAAAAAAATAACTTTTACTAGACTATTCACGAAAACGAATGGAATCTTTTTTTTATTCACTTGTAAAAATTAATACTATCGCGAAAAAAATGACATGAAAAAAATAGATAAACAAACCGTAAAGTTACGTAAACAGTCCATCTTTAAACTATAATGGAACAATTTATCGGAATTGTTTGACAGAGTATGACATGGTTTGATACACTATAAACACAAGAAAGTGAAAGGATTCTACATTTTCATTAAATATTTTATTGTGGGTTTGTCAACTTTCTTATTACACATTTTTTATAAGAAACCTGACGAAGAGCCTAGTTCTAAAATTTTCTTATTTTTTTATTAATTCTTCTTATAAAAAACGCACATTGAAACGAAAATTGAATTTTCAACGTTAAGTATTGGGTCGTCTGCAATGCAATGGCCTCATATACACAAAAACCTGATTTACTGTCCATATCATATATCTTCTTCGTTTCATAGTTAAAGGTTTCTTATTTTAGAAATAGTCATAGCAATATAGTAGCAAAAGTAATTTTTGAAGATTCTACATGTAGGTTTCTTATAAATAAGTTTCTTATAAAAAACGAGTATTCAACATTTATTACTTTCAAGTTACGCAGTGATATGCCTCTTGTCTACATAAGGCAGCATACACAGAAGATCAAAGAAACATTGTCAACCTTGTCAGATTCTTTTTTCGGTTAGCCTTAAGATCTGAACTGGATCTGAATATCAAGTTAGCTTCCAGAAAGCTGTAATTTTTGATCAAAATAAAGGCTGACCATTTAGGACCATATGAAAGAGAATTAAATTTCCTTTTCGAATAGTTATAAGCATGTTTAGTTTTGATCAACACAGCGACTTTGAGCGATATTGGAAAAATAGTATTTTATTCAACAATGAATACAGTGTGTTGCTCGCGCTTACAGGCTTAAAACTTATTTTAGATTACGTTGAATCCACGTGTTTTTAAAATTCACACAATGAATACCTTTTGTCCACCAGGGTACTTGTCATGATGTATACCTTTTGATTTCTTACTTGAAGGACAATTGCAAGTCTGCACATCCTATAAAGAAGAAAATTAAAAGACACCAAATTAAATTTGGTAATGCAAAACTGGTATGAATAATACTTAACATTCGATTATAGAGAAAAATCCTGGTGAAAGGTAGATTTTTTGGTGACGTCAACAAGCTCAGCTAAATACATTACGTATATACAAAAAACAATTTAATCTGCAAAAAAAAACCTAATCTAAAAAATAATCTGGGTCTTTACAATACGAGATTTTTGTAGAGACTACAGATTACAGTGATTAGAGAGATTTCAAATAAACTCATTAAAATCCCATCTAATCCCGGAAGTCTCTACTTCTTGTCAATGTAAGGTAAGATAAGGTCAACTGTCTTCGACGTCTTAACGCTATAAACACTCTGGCTCTAAGTATTATAAGTTTAAAAAAATGAGGGTGATTAGAGAATGTGAAAAAGCGCTACTGTAGTTGTATGGAGGGATTTAGGATTTGAAGAAGTAAAAGCGACATACCATATAAGATAATTGAGATATAAGATAAGAACTTACTAATGCGTTAGGATTACTTTGGATTAGTTTATTGACTTGCTCTAAATAAAACATACCATGACGTTGTTCAGTTTTCTTATGGAAAAACAATGCATAGGAAAAGAAGAAAATTTCAGTTTTTCTTTTTTCAAAATAGCAGGCTGTCGAAGTTCACACCAACCGTAATTAATGAAATAAAATGGTTGAGATGAGTTAGTAAAAGTAAAGCTTCTTTCCATCATGCGCAGGTTCAAAGTCAATTTTGGATTCCATGTTGTTTTGGTGTCGCAAACCTGCTTGGCTCTGCTAAATAGCTGCTTAGAAATTGACATTCAAACTTTTGTCATGTTTGTTGAATAGCAATAATTTTCTCTTACATTGAACACTTACAAACGCAATATATATATACACAAATGATGAATTTCATGCTACACAAAGCTCTCTAATAATTATTTTTCATACATTTAGCTAAGGGTGCTACAAAAACGAATATATATTAAAATTGAATTGAAGTTGAATCAAATAAAAGAAAGGGATTGCGGATAGGGTTACCTCTATTTGGTTTTGGTTTCATCAGACTACAAAAAGCTTCAAATCTTTCATGCAATGTGGACAACTCTTGTTTTCCTTCAGACAATTCCTAAATAAAATATAAATATGCATACATAATAATGCAATTGATTTATCAGTTAAAATTTACCACGCATTTTGTTTACGAACAATATTATTAACAGTAATATTATTCGAAATACACAGACTACCTAGAACTTCTCAACCTGCAATAGTAAGGAGGACACGACACTACATGAAGGAGGACACGACACTACATGAAGGAGGACACAAATTATGACGAAAATTGAAGCTGCACTTTTATCTTCCTATCAATTTATCAGAGATAAAGGAGTTGATTTCTTTTCTAATTTCGGCCCTGAAAAGATCTCTATGATAGTAAAAGAACACAAGGTAGTGTTGGACTTACAGAGTATTCTCTATTCGAATAGTATGGATTACTTGATAAAGTAGTTGCTTGAGAAGAAGAAGAATCGTTGGAGCTAAATGGTAAAATATTCAGAAATACACAAAAGAATAAACATTGCAGCTGCTACTACATGAACTACAAAATTTGAGAAAAGCTTTTTTTTATTGAATGTAGAAATTATTTACTTTTACCATGATTATGTTCACTAGAGCATGTAACATAATAAATAAAAGAGATTTGGGGCTGTATTCTTCATACCACTGTTTCCTTTTCTTTCTTTTCTTGTTTTTTGACTGTAAAGTTGGGCTTTGTGAATCTTGATTCTTCAATATTTGATTACTGTCATTCAGATCCTTTTTCTTCTTAGTAGGACTAAGAAAATCTGTCTTGTCAGTGTTAAATTTTCTTTTATGATCGTCCTTTGTAGTTACTGCTGTCGATGATAGATGGTCTTGCTGTTCATCTCTTGTGATTCCAATATTGTAAAGTTGATCTTCAATCTCCTCTTGTGATGCAGTTCTATCTTCTTGGCCTGGGGTACTTCTAGTAGGCTGTTCAACAATGCTTGGTGTTGCATCTATCTCTGTTATAGGTTGTTGTTTTTCTGAACAGTGTGCAGATATTTTAGGTGAAAAAGGGGGTGGTAATGGTGGCATAGATATTGTTGCTTTATGTAATTCAGCAGGGATTCTAGGTGAGGATTTTCCATTTTCCTTTTTCTGCTGAGGACTAAATAAAGGCTCATTTGTTTGTAAATGCTGTGGTGAGCTTTCAGTTAAAGGATTGTGAATTGTAGAAATTTGAGGAACTCCATATATGTTTGGTTGAGCAGAATTATATGGTATTTGTAGAGGCATGTGATGAGAGAAGTTTTGTGTTGCTGGATTTTGAAGAATATGTCTAGTATGAAAATCTAATGATTGAACAACAGGGAAATGATTTTGCTGCTGCGCCTGCATCATCATAGGATTAACTGGGAAAAAGGGTGGAACAGGATATGGATGGAAAACTGGAACTGAGTGCGGATTGACAGCAGCTGATTGAGGGTTGACAAGCCCACCATTGAAATAGATAATTCGATTTGAATTTGCTTGAAAAGGTGGAGGTAATCGATAATTATTTTGGTTATTCATTATTTTTCTGCTTCTGAAAAAAAAATTTAATTGCTAACCAATAATAACTCTAAATGCTTTGGGGCAAGTTCTCAAATCATATTTAGGCAACAACTACTACTTACCCTAAACTAGTGTTTGACTTTCCATATATATATATAATTAAAAATATCATTAAATGAGCTTGCGTGTTGCTTTTCTGTGAGACACTTTTTATAAATTTACATTATTCAATTCTTAAAACGACACTCCAAAAATAAGTTTTTTTTCCCAATGCTAACACTTTTATCCATTACTGCACTGTAGCACTTAACTAATTAAGGTTTACACAGAAACTGATACTTTATGTAAATCATAGTTCACTTTAAGGCAGAGCACACTAATACCATGTGAAATGCTATTTACTGTGAACATACCATAAAGTAGTGGCAGAAATATTTATTACTTGCATCAATTGTTAATCACCACTAAGTCAATTATCATCATGTATATATATATATATGATGTACCCACTCAAAATGGTAATTTAAATTTGAAACAAAACCAAGTGTTTAGGATGATGAGCAATTTGATTATGAACTTTTTTATATATCAGCTCGGGATATATATAAGATCAAAATGGCAATTATATCCCTTTTCGGAAATATTTCCCTTTTCGGAAATAATTGTCGTTTCAGGTAACAGAGAAATGTTGCCATTTTTGTAGTTTAAAGGCTATATATATATAATCCGCTTCTCTGACTGTGTTTTTTATTAAGACTCTGCGCACACCAGGCATAAATAGGGTCTTAGCATAATAATTAAGCTCTAATAAAAACCCCACATAGAAAATAAAAATCCCACATGGAATATACTCAGAATTTTATGCTGATTTCATTGATAAAACTTTCATGTTGCTGTCTTCAAAACATCCTTGCGACAAAACAAAAAATTCTTGAAAAAAAAAATTGCCGAAAACGGCAATCATTACCCGCTTTGAACACAGTTTTGAACAGTTTTTAAGAGATTTATTTCCGTTTTCAGAAATAATTGCCGTTTTGATCTTATGCCTGAGCTGTATATATATATAATATGTATTTATACATATTCAAAAAGATCAAAAGTCAAAAGTACTAAGTAAAGACCAAGACAGTGTATATACCCCTATACTCTTCTTGTTCCTAGTCCTTGTTTGTATTGATGTATTCACTCAAACATCAATGCTATATAAATATTAAAAATTCATTCTAACTCTGACTTCCAATCCTAAACATATATATATATATATATATATATATATATGCATATATATATATAACATTTGATCATAGAACCCTGACTCTAACCCAAACTCTAGCTAGCTAGTTAGATATAAGGGAAGTAACAACATATATGCTTCTAAAAACAAACCACATTGTGCATTGATGTTGGAAACAAATGAAGAAAAACAAAGAAAATTTTGTACATTTTTTCGATACAAAACTAAAAATACCTAGCTAAAATAACCCAAACCATAAGAATAAAGATAAAAATTGAAGTTTGTGTTTGAGTTTGTGAGCAGTAGCACAAATAGCAAGTGATCGACCATATATGAACAATGAAGATAGAATGCCAAATAAAAAGGTGGTGGAGGCTTCTTATAGTTATAACTGTGCAAACACAAAGAAGTAGTGAAATAGAAAAAAAGAATCAAGAAAAAAATTTTTTTTTGCCGTTACACTTAGCCTTTGTTCCGTTTCTTTGCCGTGCTGGAGGCTAAGTGAGTATGCTTTGCAAAACTGAAAGTACACCGATTATCAGTAGCTTCTGTTTGTCTGTGTTTGTTGTCAGCCCGCCGATTTTCCGCAGCCCTCTGATTTTCTGATTTTTAGCATCAACTTGAACATTGAACTATCAACAGCCAGAAAGGAAGGCTGGAGACATGAGAAATTCCAATAATGAATAGGAGTGTTTATATTGTATTCTTGTTTTTTATTCTTTTGTTTTATGAATATTGTATCATGTCCTACATTGACATTCCTACCAAATTCTAGCTGGCCACAGATCTATGTTTGTACTAGGCATTGATAGTCATAAACTTGGCGTATAAGACTAAAAGTACAAGTTCTATTTATCTCTGTTATATATATATATATACATGGCTTCACAGTTGCTTGATTGCTCATGCGCATGAAAAAATAATAGTGCGCACGAACAGAAATGGAAGTAAAAATATAAACAAACTCACTTTTGCTTTTATTTTTCGCTGTAAAAATAGGCTAAGGTCTTTTTAAAAAGTTTCTTTGGAACCCAAATATTTACAAAAACAAAAGAAATATTATTTGCCACATCAAAATATTGAATAAAATGGTCATCAGAGAAGAAGAACAATGTTGTGATAATATGGCTTTAAAAGACTTCAAAATGTGGTCTGAAAAAGCCCTGAAAGTTTCCTCACTTTTATCTGACATTTAATCTGATAAAAATAATAATCTGTATTATAATTATTTTCTGTTAATTTGAAGATTATATATAAACTGTGTTTAAAAAGGGAATGGAAAATGAACTGAAAATGAGAAGATTTTTTTTTTATAGAGAATAATTGCAACCACTCAATTGAACATTACTTACAGTTACATACGGTTAGTGACTTAATCAAGTGGTTTACCTCCAATGGAGTGTCAGTCACTTGTGATGCCAATTAGGTAAAAATAATTGAATTCAATTGACATCTGAAATCTTATATTGTTAGGTCTCTCGTGTGTCCAAATATATAATAACATTTTAGTATTTATCATTTAAAACACCATGTCAATTGGTTGCCTGACTCTTTGCTGTTGCCCACACACTGTATTTCTTATCATACTCTATTTCATATTGTTATTCTTGTTTATGGGATTTATATGTTGTTTCAATTTATATACTTTATATAAGAGGATAGAGGTGTTAGATGGGATTAGCGTAAGTTTGCAATCATCACAAATAACTTAGAAACCCAAGTTTTGAAGAAGAAAAAAAATATATATATAAGTATATATTACATTGCATATATACCTAGGTCCATCCTGACTAAGTCCAGGCTTGTCTGAGTTGGTCTGAAATTTTTAAAAATTTAAAATGTTTAATATTCTCTAATTCCATTTTCAGGTATTTGAAACAGTTATGAATATTCTAAGAAAGATTCTAAATCTTTTTCATGTAATTATTTTTACATTGAAGTCACTGTCATATGATTCTTCAAGGCCACGAAGAATTTATTTTGATGCATTACTAGAGCCAATATATTGGTTTATTGATAAAGGGACAACCTACATTGGACTGTTAATGGTGATAATGGTCATACTATTAACAACATCCGTTGTAGTATTTTGGTATATGTTCTTGCTCCCGACAATACTGAATTACTCCACATCATGGATTTATTACCACATTATAGTAGCCCATTATCTGTTAATAAACATTGTTTTTCATTATTATAAAGCGGTATCCACATCTCCTGGCAAGCCACCAACCACAAAGCCTATGGAAGAAATTCAAGGTGCAATTGTTTGTAAGCATTGTGTTCAACCAAAACCACAAAGGGCTCATCATTGTTCAATTTGTGACAGCTGTTTTCTGAAGATGGACCACCACTGTCCATGGATGAATAATTGCATAGGACACTTTAACCATCGTTACTTTGTATCCTTCTGTATTTTCATGTGGCTTGGCACTGTTTATGTCAGTACTTCGAGTTTCGATCTATTCTCTTATCATTTTAATCATCCTGGCATGGTGGTAGACCCTAAGAAAAGAGCCAGTGTTTTCAAATACTTCAGTTTGGGTTTTGGTCCCATGGTTGAACATTTGTTGAGTAACATGCATGTAAATACCAAATTTTTTCAGGAAAATTTCCAGAAGAAATTAGATGAGTATCGTTCACACCCTGGTGGGTTTGCTGACAGTTCACATGAATGGGAGCATATAGGAATCATATATTTATTTTTGTTAACAGGTGCAGTGACTGTTGCCCTTGGAGCATTGAATAGCTACCACCTTTGGCTTGTCAGCCGTGGTGAAACATCAATTGAAGTGCACATCAATCGATCAGAGAGAAAGAAAGCTGCCCAAAGAGGAATGGGATATAACAACCCTTACAATCATGGTCGAAAAAATAATTTCAAGTTTCTTTTTGGTTTGAATAGCCAACGTGGTATTCTCAGTGTTTTGCTACCATCTTCACATTTGCCTGAAGGAGATGGACTGAGTTGGGCTAACAACAAGAAACCAGTGAATTATCCTGATCCAAATGCCTACAAGCGTTATGAATATTCTCAGAAAAGTTTTTTTCGCAAAGTTTGTCCTTGTTAGTTTGTACTGTTACATTACATTGAATCTAAAACCAAATATGATATCTGACACTATTATGTAGAGTGTATTTTCTTGATAGATTGATGCTGATAAATAAATTTATTGTACAATTAAAAAATATATAAATGTTATGCTCAGTTCAACATAAATGATCTTTGCATTAACAAACCACATATGGATGATTCATTTTTACTTTTTTATTCAACTAATAATACTATAATAATGTTCAGTTTTACCATCTTTAACAACCTTTGTAATTCAAACTATTTAAAAACTTGAGTTGAATAATTACAAATGTTTCCGTATATTTTAATTGATTAACGTTGGTTTTCACTATTAATCACTATCACTAAAAATTTTCTGTGTATTTACGGTGTATACTTAATATATTTAGTGAAGGTTACATTATGTATGCTTTTGTAAATAATTTTGTTACATTTCACATTCATTCATGATTCAAATGCATGGATTAATGTTAAAAAAGTTTGTTCCAACATCAATTTCACAGAGCAACCCTGTTTATTTACTAAATACATTTTATTTATGTTTAGGATAGGATATTGTTTTGGGTGTTTTTTTTTATAG
>JAUEKX010396440.1:4201-15615 GCA_031834005.1 Dendronotus venustus
AATGTCTAACTTCTAATTGGCGTTTCACGTGTCACAAACTAAAGAACTAAAGTCCCAGCGGGGTCTACTTTTTCCTTAGTCATTCGATGAGTATGTTTAATTTTTGTTGTTGTGGTGTTTCAATGATACAGCTTTTTCATCAAGACCATAATAAAACGGAAAGCTTCTTTCCGCTGTGGTTTAATTTGCTGCGTATGTCAAAACGTTGGCGTAATTTTACAAAAAGAATAAAGAATCTGTAGTCTAAATAAGGCCTTACATTTTTGCTCTATCTTAAAGTTCCTGTTACACTGGCAGATAAAACATGAGCCAACATATTATTGGCTAGGCTAACTATCATATTTTGTTTTTGGAGATCCAAACTTAATAATGGTTTGTTGTTTTTCTGGCAATATGTGTTTTTCTTTTGTTTATTTTTAAATACCATTTATGTCAAGAAGTAATTAAAATAAATACTAGTATGTAGGCATACATATATAAACTATTTTTTTCTTTCTTTCTTTGTCATTTTATGCATACTTTTGGATTTGTCAATTTAAAAAAATTTGTTTTAATGTTCAGTCACAGCTAGCTAATCCATCTAGAATTTGTCAGAAAGGTAAATATTTTTTGTAGTTTTGTAGTTGTAAAATTAATAAAAAAGGTCCAAGAATTTTTGTTTGTTACCAAAAAATGTGAGATGCAAGGAATATTTTTTGCACATTTGGCTGTTTTTGGGTGTGATAGCGAAAAACCTGAATATATATATATACAGTTATCAAAAAGTCACTGAGCTTCTCTCCATTGCTTTTCAAAGATCAGGAGAAAATATTGAATTGTAAATTTATAAGTATATATGTATATATATAAGCTTATATAATTATATAGTTCATCTGGAGTTTTAGTGAATGCATATCATAAACTGTTAGATGTTTATATACTTTTTTTAACATAAGATATATGCATATATATATTTGTTAACCCAGCATGCCATGCAAAACATACTTCTATTAGATGATTTGCATTAACAGTTTCAGTGCCGTAGCAAAGCATTTAATTTTAGGGGCGCCATGTTTGGAAAATGTGGTTATTGTAGTGTTGTATGAGGTGCCACCATGGTTGGCACAGACGCGCGAGTAAAAATTTTTCATTTTTTATTACAATTTTTTTTTGTTTTTACAAGCATATTTTACAAATATTTTTGAGGGGGCATGAGCCATGGCTCCCCTCGGCCCCATAGGCTGCTACGGTCTTGAGTTTACACCTGCAAACTTTAATATATATAGATAACGACAATAATTAATAAAAAGCGATAATAAATTTCAATCTACCTACCCTTTTTTATCTTGCACTATATATAAGTCTTATTGATATATATATATGCATATTGATAACTGAAGGAGTGAAGGTTAGATACAATTATTAGTTTCTCCAAATAATAAAGTATGGTTAGATTAACATTTCTCAGTAGAGCAACCCTATGGTTCCCCAACAACAAGTACGGAGACTAGTAGTTTATGTTCATATTCAATATTATTCACATGTAACTCTAAAATCAAAACAACACCTTCTCTTTTCCATTCAAGAACTTCAAGAAGCTCAAGAACTTAATCAGGGTAACCTAACCCCTTCTTTTCCTAGTTCTCATATGCTATTATCATGTTCATTTTGGCATATTATTTATCGATATTTTTTAATTCTAAACACATCACAGTTTCAATAGAAGCTGCCTGATCTTGATCAATTTTGAAAGCTTTGCAAAATTTTCTGTAGAAAACAGGTTTTGGAAAACTGCCTTTTTAACAATGTTTTTCATTTTAAAAGATTATCAAAATATATATATGCATATACTGTACCTGTTATTATAAAATCTAAAATAGTTTTTGTAGCCATATATAAATATTAGCTATGTATAACTTAAAGAGATTCACCCATGCAAATTTGTTTTTGTTTATTTAAGAAATTGATAGAAACCCAATCATAGAACAAGACTGCAAAATATTTCTTCTCAAAAATATCTAGGTCCAAAACTATTGCCATTCAAAGTTTCAAGCAAGCCAGTTAACCCTTCATCATTTTGTTTTTCCTTGTTCCATATGCTAGTTGCTTTGCTACCTGTAAATAGAAAACAGAGGAGGAGTTTATAGACAGAAGCTAATATCCACACATTACCATATAAGGTAATCTGCTTCACTGGATTTCACATTTGAAAAGAAATTTTAAATGCCAATATATTTTGATGCATGCATTTTTAGAAAGTGATTTTTTGGATTTATTGTCAACATTATAGTACTTTCAATATATATATATATAATTATATATTACTTAATATATTTATGAAATAATTTTTCTTTGGCCATATATATTTTGGGTGAAACCCTTTTAATATATAGTATATACCCTTTAATTACTCACACTTAATGTTTAAAGTGATCTTTAACTTGCAAAACCTGTTGATATCCTTAGTTTATAAAAATACAATATAATTAATAATGTCACCAGAAACCTATGGGCCTAACATTGTGATATCAAGCCTTACAAACCGGCCACTTGAAGGAAATGAAGAAGCCATAGTTCCATCATTCCTCTGCACTAGTTGCAATGTCAAGTTTGTGCATCCTGTTCAAGCAATTGAACATTTTTTGAAAGCAAAGGCCCACCAACAAGAAGAAATGCTAAATAAAAAGAGTTCAGTGGTAAGTATTATAAATATATATATATATCATTTCCATTCCAATAAACTGGATAAGCATCTGCTGGGTGCTTATCAATTGCTTGAATGCCAAAATAAAAACTATGTGTAAAATCCTTTAGTAGTTGAGAATAGTATATACTTAATGGTTGTTTAACTCAATCAGTGAGAACATATATATATAATATCTTTGGTTGTTTTTAAAAAAATTTCTTGGCATTCCAGTGGTTAAAAATTACTTACCCTCTCCCCAGCTAGTTACCCAGTACAACAACTATTTCAACTATGATAAAACACAGTCACTCAATTTAATACTACATAATTATCAAAACACTGATTGATTAAATATGAAATATTGTTTCACTCAAGCCTATTATGTAGCTATTTGTTATTGTTTTTATAGCCAGTTGTAATTGATCTGAAGACACCAATCAATACTGCAAATTATACAAACATTAAAAGGGACAATATAGTTAGTGGAAATAATTCCAGACAGTGTGATGTATGTAATACCTATCACAACTCTCAGATATCATTTGAACAACACATTATGGGGAAAAGCCACCTTCGAAGACTAGCTGAACACGGAATAGAGGAACACAGAGGGAATACAGAGGGAATAGAACGTCTTCAGTGCGATCTGTGCTCTTTATCATTTAATTCTATCTCGTCTGCCAGGCAACACTACTCTGGTAAGAAGCATGCCATGAATCTTGGAGAAGGTAATCTGTCAGCAACAACAGCCTCAACATCGAAACAGAAACAACCAGTTCCCAAGACAAAAGATTCATCTAAAAATAAATTTGAGTGCAGTGTTTGTAATATTTTTACAACATCTCATACTCAACTTCAACAACATTTTGTAGGTGTTCGTCACAAAGTTGCTGCCGGTATAATAAAGGAAAAACCAGAGTGGTGGAAAGGTAATAAACTTCATATTTTTAATTCCATATATATATAATCAGCCTCATTCAAATTTTAGTGGCTGGTAACTAGTTGCTAGAATATTCACCTTGTAATTCCAAGGATTTGGTTTGATCCTAGTCACCGTCCACTCAACATATGAGTAGCATAGGCTTGGGTAACAAAGTTTTTAAAGTAAAATAATTTTTATTTTTTGAGAGTGGATGATTTATTTTTATTTTTTTATTTTTAGAACAACAAGAAGTTTTTTCAAAAGCGAAGGGACCAGATATTAAGTCTCAACATGATCCAAAGTCAAAACAAAGTTTTCCATGTACTGTTTGCAAAATGGTGATGAATTCTCAAATTCAATTGACTGGTCATATCTCCAGTGCCAAACATTTGGATAATGTTAAAAAGTTTCAAGGTTTAAAATGTTTTTGAAGTGTTGTATGTGACGAAAAAAATTAAATATAAACACTTTTACCATTCCATACTGCTCTATGGAGAGTAACGTTATCTTTACTTTTTGCACATATTTTATTATTTTACACAGTTATTTTAGAAAAACTTCCAACCACTAAAAGGCTTCCAATTCCCAACTATATGTACCTTCACTGCTCTCTATTGGTGGGCTTAACCTTAAAATCATAATATTCCAAATCTTATTTAAAATATTAATTGGAGTGCTGAAATCAATACCAAAATTTCTTCCTTTGTTTCATGATAATATATAATGATGATTCTATTTCAGAAAAAGCACCACAGATGAATAATAATAATTCAAATCATGGAAAAAAGAGGCCAGCATCAAATGCTAACTTCACTCCTCATCCTAGTAAGAAGCAAAACAATGTAAATCATATGCCAATACAAGGTAAGAATGGAAACTATTCAATACAATGTTATTGCATTAGGATCAAGATGTAATTGGGAAGCTTCATTCCAAGGGTCATTCAAAGGAGAAAAACTGTTTGACTTTTTGTAGCTCAGGAAAATGATCCTAATTAGTTGGTTGTGTGTGTACAATATACCACAAACCACACTATAAAATGTATTTCCTTCCTGTTTTCTGGGTTTTTCAATTCGATCGTTTGCGTTCAAGCTTTGGGTTGTTGTTTTTTTGTTCCTTTTTACAGAACGCATAATTTTATTTTCCATTCTAAGAGTGTATTCTAGAACGCACAAAAGACTAGAAAAAGGTTATTAAGTCTTCCTCTAACTTTTTTATTTATTTAGCCCTAGAGTGACTGCAAAAGGTTTTATAGGCTGATTTGTTTTGTTTTTAAGGCTATAATAAAAACGAATTTAAACAATTATTTTTCCTTTAATTATAGGCGCAAGGAACTTTCAGCCTAAAAGCAATTTTCAAGGTGGAATAGCAGACAGATTACAGAACATGTCTGGCTCTGACTCGCAACGCCAGGGAGGATTTCAACAACAACAACAACAACATCAACATCATCATCAGTATCAGCAACAACAGGGACAACAGGGACAACAAGGAACGAATCAAAACTTTTACTCAAACAACCATGACAACTTCTCTGATTATCAAGCCTTCTATTAGAAAATGTTATATCATTATCTCACTATAGGCAAGGCATAGCAAATATATATATTGCTGTTTGCACATAACACAAGGATAACTTTCAACGACTGTCAAATCTTTTACAAAATGTTACGTCTTGTATTTGCAAGCTTTTTTACTTATATATATCTACAATCGTTCCAAAATCTCCATTCCACTTTCTTTATATTAGCAATAGTTGGAAATAGTCGTGGCTTGTCCAATTTTTATTATTGCAGATCGTGGAAACAAATTTGTGTATCTACTGTCCGTTGCCTTGAACTAATTCGAATTTATCTTTATCTCGCTACTTAGAGTAAAGATAAGCTTATCGAAAGTTAGATTTGTGGAAAAAGGTAATCATAGTATGGGTTACTTTTACTTCATAAGAAATCGATTTCTTTTCTTCTTTATCACATACATGTTGTCTGAAAAAAAATCATAAAATAGCGAATATAAACGAGAGTTTCTTTTTTTTAAATGGCATTACTGATTTTGTTATTTCTTGAAAAGAAAAACAAACTAAAACACAAAACAAAACAAATGTAAACAAGATAATAACAAATTTTTTTTGTTTTGCATTTAGTATCTTTACTAAGAGATTTTTTAAAAAGTACATAAGAATATTTATTATAGCATTTATTATGTAGCCATATTATTTTCTTAAGTTTGCTGCGTATTGCGGATATTCGTTTATTTTGTACCAAACAGGTAGCCAGAGGCGGATCCAGAGTGCGTCAAACATCTCCGCATGAGAGTAAAAGAACTGTTATCTTTGAAACAACCTTAAGAAAATTAATTTCTAGCTTTCCTTCACAGATGTTTAACGCATTCTAGATCCGCCTCTGGTGGTTGCAATAGTCTAAATTTAGTAAGTAACAGCGTATCAATATTGCAACAGTGCAATATTCCACATGATATAGAATTTATCGATGAATTAAAGCATAGGTTTAATAAAATTCTCTTTAATGATTCGAGGGATCAATTGACTTTTTGTTAGGGGTCACATTCCATGGATTGATATCCTGTCGACATTGAGTATTAACTTGCTATTGTTTATTTATTCATGGTACCGTATATGGAAAGAGTGCCTTTTTTTGTTTTGTTTGTGTATTTTGGTTTGTTATTAATTGGTGTGGTGACTTTGTTCGGATTGATTAAAAACATCCTTGCAGCTGGTATGTTAGTAGAAAAGCATCTGTATGGCGCATGAATTTCTCTTTAGTGACTTGTTATTACTGGAGTGCGTTCGGAGAAGTTCTTATGCGTCTCCACTATAAAAAATATCCTTACAAATAGCTGTATGAGTATAGACTGTTTCACCATTATATCTTGTTTTATATTTTGGTTACTCTTACTGAAAACTATATCAAGAATTTAATTTTTTTTTTCTCTCACAGTGACATTAGAGACATACGTCAAAATAAAAAAAAATTAAAAAAATCAACAATAATATATTACAATTATAAAAAGCACCAATATTAATATGGAAATGACGACAGGTATGAGCCACCACCAACATCACACCACGCCGATGCCTGTGATGAATCACCATGGCAAGAATTACACAACAAACATGACTGGTGGTGGTCATGAGAAGTTGATGGAACATGGTAATGGTGACATGCTTCACATGATGAAGATGGTTATGCAGGTGTGATTTTATCTATTTAGATCTACCTTAATTGTCATTGGATAAAAGCACTTGCTGTGCTGCTGTAAATAGGTAATGGTGGCGGTCTAGTCTCCATTTTGTTCTTACTAATTGATAGAGGGATTCAGGCTAAGCATGATCTTAGTATTTTGGAAACATCTCAGCCTCGAAGTACTTAGAAACTATGTTCTTATATAAAGACGGTATTATTGATCCAGAGATCGTGTTCTTTAAAGTTAACATCAATGATTTATTTCCGTTATGTTTATAAGGAACGTGTTGACCTCAGTGTCGCTTCTTGTACGACCTTTTGTCGTTGTAGTTGTGAGTGTGCCAGAACGAAAGTTGATAAAGAGACAACCTAACAACTCTTTCGTATGCAGTTGTAGGTCGTTTATATCGTAGTTTAAAATCACTCTGAAATGAGAATTTTTTTTTTTTTTTTTTTTTTTTCATCGGAGGTCGTTTATATAAGAGTTTAAATTCACTTCGAGATGACTCCGAGTTATTTTTTCGGTAATTTCACAGCTCTAACTATAAATTCATAGTTCTCCTTGCACATATGATACAAGTATAATTTTGTTTTGTTGTCATAGAAACACTAGTACTGTATCATGTAGTTAATACTTACTACTTTACGATTTTTTTTTCTCTCGTTTTCTTTAGATGTATTTTGTGGTTTCGAAAGAAGTAACTTTGTTCTTCGAACAATGGCACACAACAACGATTGCAGGTATTATTACGCATTGTTAATGATAATTATACACTATTAATCGCAGAAAGGTCTGGTAACATTTGGAGGTATTAGGAGGCACTGTATTGTTTATTATTACACAATATTACAGATTCTTGCATGGGTTCATTAGGGTGTAGCAACGTCCATACAACGACTTCATAACGTCATCTTTTGAGATGATGAACATGAACTCTTCCTAGGGTTTCTAGGAACGAACCGAATTACAGTGGAAATCTCTCCTCGTGTCTTACACATCTTTCACAGAGGTCACTCTGACTGACAACAGTCAACTATTAAGGCCTGTATATAAAAAATATATCTGTTTACGGGAAGCGGGTTAAAAACTGTATTACTCACCCGCCTGAACAGCCCGTACGTATATATCATGATACAAAAAGCTTCTTGCCAAACCTTAGCCTGTAACTGCATATAGATAACATAAGATTTCTTTCACAGTATTCTGATTTCTTTCGAATCATGGTAAACCTGTTTGTTTACACATGTTTTCTTTTCCTTGAAACCATGAAATATAATGATACTTCGTTAGTAATTTGTAAAAAAATATATATATAGTTGGGGCCGGCCGGATGAAGTATTTTTTCGTCGTTCTCATTTCCGGAACACAAGTACAATATACTCCCGTTTAACGGAACTCTCAAGGGAAAAATCGTTCCTACTTAGCGAATGCCCCCAATTAACCGAAGTATTTCTTTAAGTAAAGGAAATTCAAGGGATTGAGAAATCCGGTCCCAGGTGGCAAAAGTCTCACTTATCCAGGGTCTCACTTATCGAGAATGTGCTCTCTTTTCCAAAAATGTTTTTTTGTTTGTTTTGCCACGTGTATTAAATCTTACACGTGTTACGCTTAATAAATCTTGTTAAATACCGAAAGAAAAAACACTTATGATCTTAACACTTATATACCCGCAGCAAAATATTTTCTTGTACAGATCTTACACGCGCGGTAGTTTGAAAAAAAAGCTACGAATTATTAACAGAAAAACATTTTTTTCCCTCTTTAGAAATATTTGGTTCTTGTGTAGCGTTACTGGTGCTTGGCATCATATACGAAGCGTTGAAAATCTACCGACAACAAATGCTCCTGAACCCTTCCAATGAGCATTACATCAGTGAAGAGTGAGTCCAGCATCTAACGCAGAAATGAAATATACAGAGCACTTCCAGATAACTCTAACCTCCAGAAGACCAAGAAAATTGTTCGAGCTATCGGGGTAACGAGAAAAATAGCTTAGTGAGGCTTCAAGCAGGATTCAAAAAACAGTTCGAGTTACTGGAAGTTCGAGTTATCAGGATTATACTGTATTTGAAAAATCATGACTCTTAATTTAACCGATATGAGTTTAATTTGGGTCTTTTGTACTTGTTAGGAGACATGAGCTTCGAAAAAGAGTTTCCTTTCGTGTAAACAGACTCTTAATTTTAAGACTCTTTATTTTGAGTAGTAGAATAAAAATTTTTTTTTACAATTCAAAAGCTTCAAACCACCCGAGATGAGTTTGAGGCTATAAAAGTGAAACGAACTCATTTGAAGTGGTTTGAATCCATCCTCATAAACGGCTCTTAATTTTACTATAGCTCTTAATATTTAACTTCCAAGCACTTTTTCTTTTTTATTTCCAGAACGTTTTCCAATCTGGCCAGACTTTTATTCGCTTAAAAGTGAAACATTTTGAGTATAAAAAAAAACAAAGTTAAAAAGGGTAATAATAAAATTGAAGTTTAGGTTTTTATGATTTTTCCTGTCTTACTTTTCAGGTCGGATACAGGCTCAAAGACAAATGGATTATTATCAGAGAGCAGAAGAAACAGTTTCCAAACGTATGTACATCCCTATATCTGTTGATTGTTTAACTCCGTTCTGTTTTTTATTTTTGTATGTGCTTGTGTTTTGGCCGTCTTACGTGTTTTCCACTATATAGAGGTATTTCTTATAAAAACATATGTAGTTCTGTTTTACTTTGTCCGGAATTCACAGTGTCCGGTGTCTATAGTGTCCGGTATTTACTAGGTGTTACTGTGTACCACAATTTTAATTTTTGTTTAGATACCGGTGGAGCCGCTTTTCGAAGAGGCATGTACTACAGACGTTCTTACACATGCTCCAAGTGTTTCTCGGTTACTTATTGATGTTGGCTTTCATGACGTACAACGTTTGGGTGTGTATCGCCGTCATATTGGGTGCAGGTGTCGGCTATTTCTTATTTGGTGTCAAACCAATTATCTTGGGTTCTGAGCACTGCAATTAAATAAGATAATTTTACTTCGTTCGCATACTAATTTCAATGCACTTGCAGAGAAAAAATAATGCCGCGCATTTGGCACAATTATATCGCGCAAAATCGCTTTGCGCGGAACTAAATACGTGCGAAAATTAAAATGTTAACGTTTTCTTTAGAATTTCAAATAAGTATCGACAAAATATCTCTTCCTTTTTACATGGGCTTTTTGCTAAGCTGGGATTGTTTTCCCCTAAATCACACGAGAATTCTATATAAGGAGATCATACTGCAGTAACTATAGGACAGTTTAGAAGCATGCTTTAATATGTACTAGTAAGCGCATGATTTTGAGGGTGATTTGGTATTAATAGCCAGAGTTTCATTTTGAAGTCTTCCTCTTGTGTTAGCCTGAGGTCCTAATATTTTAACCCCGCAAATTCGAGAAATTCAATCTTTCTCATTTATTTATATATCCAATTTAGGAATAAAATGAACACTAGAATGTAGCCTATATATTTTTTTATATTAAAAGTATTAAAAGAGTATTTGGAACTCAAATGTTTGTAAATGAGACTCAACTGCGCTTAATCCCTTAAGTGTCATACCATTAAAATTGAGGCTAATTATATTATTGAAGATAATTGGGGCACATATGAAGGAGAATTTAAATTTCCAATTCGAATATCGATAAACTTGTTTAGTTTTGAGCAACACAGCGTCTTTGAAAATGGCAAAATTTTATATTTGAAGTTTCGCCAAAAAAAGTGCGGAGTATTTGGTTGTGGCACTTGAGGAATTAAATGAATTAATTGCACTTAGATTAAGTGCACTTTCTTGTAGATTTTCATTGTAGAAAATAATCATACAAAGTTTTATAATAGGTGTAGTTATAATATATGGGAGATTACTTTTGTTTTGTTTTGTTTTGCTTTTCTATTTACTGTAAAGCTTCGAATAAACGCCTGGGCGTTTTTTTTGTTTGTTTTTTTTTTGTTTAAGGAGGGAAGGGGGTGTCTTTGCGAGTTTCGTCCCTTTCTTGTTAAATACACATACATGATTATTTTTATAAGCACCTTAGGATTTTGGTCAGATCTCAAGTTTCTTATTTCATATAAAGAAATATATCACCTATATAATATGGTAAGGGACGTTTATTCGATGCATTACATTAAAAATCTTACAAATTTTGGTCTCTGTTCTAAAATAAATTATATATATATATTATAATACATGTAAGGGTATTTTTTTTAATTTTTTTTTTTGTTGGTCTAGAAGTTGTCGTCTATAGTAAGCAACAAAGAGCATACCATGTTTTATGTTCCGACTTTAAATTCAAATAAAGGCCTAATAGTCATGAGAAAATAATTTTATGCTTGTTTGGATTTTTATACAATTTTTGTACGCTCGTACTAGAGGCAAACACATGTGTTGGAGAGCCAAAAGACAATTATCAATTGAAACACACAGCCAGATAAGTATTATACACTCTCTTTCGCAGATGATGCCGAACCTCTTGACCTCTTTTTAGAGGACATCGTATTTGTTCACTAGATGATCATTATTTTCTTTGTGCACGCTTTCTATTATAAGAACAGTAAATTTTTGTCAATTACTTCTTGACCATGTTTGTCCAGACGCCA
>JAUEKX010396551.1:5321-18646 GCA_031834005.1 Dendronotus venustus
TAGGGATATGAACTTACAGCAAGTAAATCGAGTATGGTTCTTCCGATACAATTATATACAGCTGGTCGATCCAAGATGTTCAATAATGGACAAGGATAATCTAGAAATTTAAACAATTAAAAAAATGATACACAACACCGTTACAAGGAGCAGTGATAGAGTATTGGGCTTAAATCCCCGAGTCCTCTCTTCAACATCAACGGGCTTTGTAACTCCTACTCAGTCTGATGATGGCTAGAGCGAAGTAAATTCATGTAGAAACAGCCTAGGCCTAGGACTGTGGTTCATCCCGTCTGAACAATTGAGTAGCCCTCTCAAAATAAATGGCTTTCTCTTATTTTTTCTAAAAAAAAGTTTTCTTTTTTAAAAAAAGAATTGCAATTGAAAAGAGAAAAGCCTACAACATAAACAATGGCACTTACATTTATATTCAGCACCGACCCTGAGTAGAAGACGAAGAGGGAAGTTTTTCGCCCATGCTTGTTCGCTCTTCTCTATGTACATACCGAATAAGTAAGGTGACGTTGGAATAATCAATTTCTTAACACACTAGAGTTAAAAAAAGTAAATACAAATTGTTAATTTAGATTGATAAATTGTTGGTAGCAACTTTTGTTTTTCTAGTGGAATATTTTACTGATATAACTATACTGTTTTCTATTTATTTTAGACTTGGAACGATGTTTTTATCTTAAATTAAAGTTATAAAGTCTGCGGTAAATAAAGATTACTAAACGAGCTACGTGCAACTGAAATCCCTGCGAAAAATTAACGTGTTAAATTGTTTTCATGGTAAAAATGTGCGAACAAACCTGTAATGATTGCTTGAAGAATAGCATTCCAATGTTCTTTGGCATGCAACACATACTTGCGTCGAACTCCATTTGCTCCAAATCAGATACAGGATGCCCTAAAAAAATAAAAAGAACTCATTAGTTGCTGTTTATTAGTTATGGTTAGAGTTATGGTAAGTTAGCTTTCATTCATTTCTTTCTTCGATAACAATAAAACAAATACCCCTAGTTTAACATATTATGTGATAAAACCAGTTATCGAATAAACAGTTACATATAGTATCGATCCCACATTGCGGGATGTATAGACAGATATTCCCCTTTTACACGTAAAACATACACTATAAACGGCTACAAACCACTAGATTCGAGGCTCATTAAAATAAAATTATTATATGCGAAGTGTAATTGGTGTTGATGACAAATGTAAATAACGATAGAGTTACTTTAAACTACATAATTCCAGGTTTATCCTTTCCAAACATGAAATGAAGAAAAACAAAGAGGAGCATCTTACCATGTTTTGCTTTTTCAAATATGTGATTCATCTGCAGGAGTATTTTTCGTGTCAACACTCGATCATCGATATCATATGAATCACACTTGACCAAAACAACCTGAACAAAGGATAATTATAGTGAGGTTAACTAAAACAAATATAGAATGTACAATACAGTATTTCCTCCTTACACCATAACTACTTGAGCCAAAGAGAAGCTGGAACATTGAAGCCGTTGCAATATCAATATTGGAATAAATACGAAGTACATAATGTACAAGACTTCGATATCTAAAGAAAATTACTGTATGCATTTGTGCTGTTTTAAACAAACAAAACGACATACAATTTCTTCCTGATTTGAGGCACCCATACCATCTGAGGTAAAACACCAACACTTTTTCTCAACGCAACAATCCACTAAAAGAGAGAGCATCAATTTTACAAATGAAACACTTCATACGACACCGCTTAAATATTGTAGTTATATAGCTTTACATATGGGAGAGCAAGCAAATCTATTTTAATTAACAGAGAGGGTGGTATATTATATAGTTTTAAATAAAAAAATTAAGTTATTAAAATTCAACAGGTTTTCGCTTAATTTATTATTATGCCAAGTGAATAATCACTTAATCTTTATAAGAAACACAAAGTTTGATACATAGCTTGATTTTGAATTCGACTGTATTAAACGTCCCGCCCGATTATTTACAAAACCAATTTATTTTGCTCGTCCTCATTCTTTTATTAAGAAGATGGAATGATGCGCCACATCTCCCAAATCCTGTTCTGATGAAGAATGGATTTCATTCGTTCGGCGCCTCGTTCAGCAGCAATCGATTATTTCTTTTAAACGTGATAGTTTGGGCGATCATTAGTTTGAGTGTTTAAACAGTCAAATACGAACAAACAAGAAAACTACTAAAGAAACTAAAGAACAAGAAAATTACAAAAGAAATACGTACAATTCACAATCTTGACTCTAACCACCAAATTCTTGTTGACAATGAAAGTGATTGGGTCTTCTTGTTCATCTAAATTGAAACATTAGATGGAAAAATTAAAGAAGCTGTCCGACGGAGAGCCAACAAACACATGTAATAATTTTACATTTTAAAAATACTAAAAAAATCTTTTCACTCTCCTTCGCCCAACGTTGCCAATTCTAAAGATTCGCCCATGATAGTGGTATGTGTTCAGAAAAAAGCTGATGTAATCTTCAAAAGATCCTGAAAAAGGTTTGATATTCCCCAAAGATTTTAGTCTTTAATCGAATGACTGATAATATTTTTTCTGTGATCACATTCTGTGGTCGATTTATCCGTAACAGGCCACGTTATGTAACTCAAGAAATATGAAAAACTTAAAGTCATACGATTAACCAGAAATAGCATATGTGTATATACCATAGGACAAACACATAAAATTAAATAGCATATACCTCGCATTTGTGTAAATAAGGTGTCTAGATTAGGATTATTAACGATTCTCGTTTCTGAAAGAGAAAAAAACAACAACTTTCAAATCTACTACATCGCACCGATAGAATCCCTCTTAGGTGAAGCAGCTATAGTCCAAAAAATCTTTATCAATAAATTTTTCGCAAATCACAACTGTGGTTGTAAAAATTAAGGAAATAAAAACAATTAAAGAAGGTTGGGACCAATTAAGAAATGATGATGCTTCTATGGCGGGAAAAAAGTTTAATCTGCTATTATTCGATTTATGATTTCTTTCTTTTTCTTTTGTTGTCTTAAAAAAATAAAAATGCCGCACTATCAATATTCTTAAAAGAAAACCGGATACAAAAAGTAAACTTCGGTAGTATTATCAAACCTTCGTTATTTCTTCTGATAATTGGTGGTAGATTTGTAGCAGTACTGTTGAACATGATTACAGCGCTCATTTCAGACTCAGTGCGACTACGATTCTGTCGTTGGCGGACAGTAGGGGTGTACGCAGGTAACTGGAAGTTCATCATTTCTATGAAATTGATTAAAATAAGACTGATAGAACTTTATGTAATTAGTAAAAATAGTTTGGTTTGTACAAAAAAGGTTGCAGGATCAATCCCGAACATTGTCCACTCAACACGTATGATTATATAAGCTTGGATAATCTAATCTGTGTGGTAATTTACAGAGCTAATAGTAGGTGTGGCACTCCACTTTAGCAATCAACATTATTTTTCAAGCGCAAATGGGAATAAAAAGGGGATAGACTCTCTCGTTGCATGGTTGATACCGACACTAGACTTCTACGATCAAGTTGATAGAAGAAGAGAAAACATTCGCATTGTATTTTTACTTCTTATTTTAAAAACTTTTTGATATTTGTTTAGTATTACCTCTGGTGACAGTTGTAGTTTACAAAACCCAGAATTAAGTTACCTGTTAACTGCGCGCCAGTCAATGTAGGTCTACCAGCATTGTTGGTATTTGGAAGGATATCAACACCTTGCGCTGCAGCAGGTAATATAGGAGCTGGTTGTTCTGGAAATGAATTTGTTGAAAGTTCAGAGTACGGAGGAGCATCCGATGCATCTGATCCTAATCTCTCGGTGTGTCCGTCGACAGTTTCAGAATATGGTGGTGGAGCTTGTGGAAGGTGTGATAGTGGTGGTATTGGTGACAATAAAGCTGCTCCTCCAGTTGGTGGTGGGCTGTTGACTGCAATAGTTTCTAGTGGTTGCTGAGCTCCTGCGGTGGTTCCTGTTACCGGGTATAATGTTGAATCGTCTGAAAGCACTAAAAATGATCACAAAAAAAGAAAAAGAAAAGCTTAACTGTATAAGTTCTTGAGTTTTATTTTATTTTATACAAAAAAATGACCATTTAAAATTTAATTCGACTAGATGTGATCGGAAATTAAGAGTGGAGTTAGAGGTTGTAGTTTCTTTACATTTTGATTTTACGCGTCAAATTATCTTATAAATATATAAGAATCAAAAATGAACCACAATATAATTTTAGTGTATTTTTTATTATCAATACTTAGCTTTGTGCTATTTGGTTTACTCTCTTATTATTAAGATTGACCATACATGTACAATGTAAACAAAAGTAGCTTGAAGTGTATTAATCTGTATTTGTACATATACACACACGTTTTCTTTATAAGAAAAGTTTTTATAAGAAAATGAGCTTCAAAATCCTCCAGTCTCAATTTTTTCAGATCAATATTTAAAGGAGGTTGATTTTTTCGAGAAAACTCAAAATTTGTAAGAATTTCATTAAATCTAAGTATGAGGCGAAGGTTATGAAAGTTAAGAAAAAATTAAGAAAATCTTAGCCTAATTTGAGACATTTTCTTAAGAAAATTGAGTCTGAGATCAAAAACTGATTTTCTTATAAAAAAAAACGTGTATACAAGGACTTTATGCAGTAATAAGACTTACCTTGAGATATCATTAAATCACAACAATTTTGACAAACTCTCACATATTTATAATCCAAATAAGGTAGACAATACTTCATGTTGCAACATGCTGAACACAAAACCTGAAAAATGACAACAAAAAGTTTTTATTTCACCATAACTTTGAGCAAGAATTATTTTCCTATATAAATTTATGCAGGTCGGAGAATGCATAGTTGCTTTTTATATAATTTTATATATAAATATAGCTTTAGAACTTTAAAACCAGTTTGGAGGGTTCAGACTCCCAAACACCAAAAGCATCAAATTATTTTTTCCCACTGACAAATAAATTTTGTATAAACAAACTGCAAACTACCAAAAAAAAATTACAAAAAAATGTTAGTGAAATATGCCTTTAAAACTTTACATTGGCATAACATCAAATGTTCTTTCCCCAATAATATATATACTGTAAATTACAACAATATCAATATCAGTTACTGATCTTACTTTTCCACAGGCTCTACAATGATGTCTTCTTTTAACCATGTTGAATTTTGTGTCACACTTCATACAATTGTTTGCTTTCTCATCAGGAACCCATTCCGGAGCTACCCATCCAAGATTCTGAATTTCAGCTGGAATACTTTCCTCTGTTGGAGAGGTTGTTGTTGTTTCTCTTTGTTCAGCCTGTAGAGGAGTAGCTTAAAAATAAAATAAAATAAAAATAATAAGATTATACTTTTTTGTGATGGAAAGGAAACTAAATAAAGGTAAAAAAAATATGCAATCTATATTTTAAAATAAACACTGACACTTTTGTATTATTAATGTTACTTTTTCTTTGTTTTGAATGGTGTTCTAATGGTTTATGTTTCTTTAAAGATGCAAAAGATGATTCTGACGTAGTTCGACTTACAGTGTACACTGTAATTATTTATAATTAACTAAAGAAATATTTACTTTCTGCATCTGATTCAGGAGGTGTTGTTATAGACATAGAATTGCCTTCAGTTTCTGACACTCCTGCTACTTCCCCTTCATACTGTGGTTCTAATGAAAATCTCACTCTTCTACCAGCACCACCAGATATACTTCCAGTTCTTCTAAGAGAGGTACGCAATTCAATGTTCCCTTCAATATCCCCAGCAGCAGAAGTTCCAGCTCCTTCAGTAAGATTTGATGAAGCAACTCCTTCAGCAGACACCTCAATTTCTTGTTCAGTAACTTCAGTATTAGACGTTTCTGTGACGTTATCTGTTTCAGTCGTCATATTTTCAGCTATTGAAACATTACTGTCTGCTTTAGTTTCTGTTTCCAAATCAACTGTTGCTTCAGTCTCTTGTGGCTCATCAGCTGTAGCAGCTAATACAGCTTCAATCAAACTTTCTTGCGGTTCAACACTAAAGTCAATGGCAACTACAGGATCCACAATTTCAGAAAGGCTTGGATCAGCTTCAAGATTATCTAGCAATTCATCAAGATCTTCATTAGATTGCCCCTCATCAGTTGTAAAACCTACAACAGGAGCATCAGAGTCATTTTCAATATTATCAACATCTTCATTAGTAGCTTCAACTTTCTTATCTTTAACATCCTCAATATCTACAGTAGATGTAGCATCTGATGTTTCCTCTTTTTTGTCTTTGGGATCTGTACTAGCTTCAGATACTGGCAATTGACCTTTCTGGATTTCAAATTTTTCATTTGGTAGTGGGGAAATAGTGGTTTCTAGTTTATTTTGGTTTACACCATCTGCTTGTGATGATATATATGCTTCCATATCCTCAGTTTCTTCAGAATCTTCATCTGGAGTTAAGCATTTCATAGTATCAAAACAATCTGTAACCGATGAGATATTTGCCTGAGCACACACCTTTCTATTTGAAGATTCAGTTTCCATTCCATCTTCATTTTTTGCTTCTACATGTTCTGCTGCACCCAAGGCTCCTAAATCTTCAACAGTTTCAACAGTATCTGCTTTGTTACATTCAACCTTGTCTGTAATACCATCATCAAATTTCATCGATTCTACATCTATTTCATGACGCATATTTTTAGATTCCTCAAGGCTTGTTGTTTTATTCGATTCAACTATGAGATCTGTTTCATTGTCATCAGATTCACTATCATCTGTTATATTGGATGGTGGTGTGATTAAGGATTTGCTTAAAGTTGATGTATTAATTTCTTGTTGTATTCCTTTTCTTTCATCTCCCTCATTCTTATCTTTGCTTCTATTTCCATCTTCATTTTCCTCTCCATCACCTTCTTCCATATAGGGAGGCGGTGGAGGAGGATTCACTCCTTCATCTTTCATTTCATTGTTTACTTCATCAGTTTCAAGGTTTTCAATATTTTCTTGATCAACTATAGAGTTTTGTTGTGTCGATACTGAACTATCTGAAATGTTTTCTTTTATTGGTGTAGCATTTGGCATAATTTTATTTTCTGAAAATTCAACTAATTTAGAATCGCTTTCTGGAGTTGGTGGTGTAATTGTAATAAGTGATGCAATGGCCACAATTTTATCTGCTTCTCTTGTATCAGGAGAGTTTATCAAGTCATCAGCTGATTCTGAGGATAAATTATTATCCAAATTATGCTGAATGCTATCAAGAGACTCAGATGATACATCAATATCCAAACTATCTTCAACAAGTTTATTTTCAGTATTGCTATGTTTTTCATCTTGTGGACAGGTTGGTAAATCGACAGGAACAGAATCAAAATCATCTAGTAGATCATCAAGAAGTGAAAAATCTTCATTATCTTCTTCATATTTGTTGGGAAGTTTGTGATGGATACTATTAGCATCACCACAACTTATGTCTTGAGTGAAACCACTGAGCAGGTCACCGGTGACACATGTAGTTGTGCTAAAATTGTTTGGTTGATGTTCACTTACTGGTGAAGTTACATCACAAAGTTCACTTGGTAATGTAAATTCATTCTCACTCATTCGTTCTTCAAGCTTTTTCAAACGGTCTTTTGCATCTGTTGATTTAGGAGGATCAAATTTGTCATGCTCGTCTACAACACTAGCAAAAGGATCTAGGAGCAAGTTGATATCAACATCATTATCATCTTCTATATTACTTGCCAAACATTTTTCATTTCCTTCTGGGAGTTGAAATGAACAATCAGGTGATTTGTTAATAAATAATAAGTTTGTTTTATCTTCTTCCTCTTCAGTTTTGCAATCAGAGTGCTGCTGCTGTTGCCAGTTTCGTAAACGATCAAGGTCACTAAAAATTGCTTTTTCGTTTATCGTAGATGTTGCATCTAGCATTTTCAAACCATCTTCTGTTTCTAAAGTAAAATCATCACAATCACTTCTATTTGACGTTGCCATGAATTCATTTTGGAATGAAAATTGTACATTTTTGGAAAGTTGAATGTCCTTGTCTACTTCTGAGACAGTATCAAAAAGTGATGCCAATTGATTTGGTGAATATTGGGCTTCTCCCACTGAAGCTGAAACAAGAACATTTATTTTATAAAAGTAATTTTTCAAGGCAAACAATATTTTATTCATTGATTTGACAAAATAAAATTTCTAATTATCAACAAAAATCAACAAAAGTGATGGTTTTTCAGCATAGCAAAAGTTAAAAATTTATTAGTTCTTGGAGTACATTTTCTATTCAATAAATTTATTTCAAGCATATATATGATAAGTATGTATATCGATATATAAAAACTTGTTGTACGCTTTTTTACCTTCATTTTCCTCCTCAAAAAAACTAATTGGATTCCATGGTTGATCAAATGAAAATTCTTCGCCATCATTTGCCATATTTCTTAACCTAGATATAAAATAAAATATAAATGATAATTATATACATATGTATCAATATCATGAAAGTAGGTCTAACCCAAACAAGAATGGAACATTTCATTTATATACTGATAACAACATTTATAATATATTATATAAGTAGCAATCTCAGTTAATAAGGTATATAGTTATATAGACCTTTTGGGTTTGCGGATGCCATTTTGTTTCCTGAAGATGTAAGCCAATCAATTTTAGTGATTTTTTAATATTACATAATTTATGCCCTTTTATGCCCTTTATTGTCTCTGTTGCGATTTACAAGCAATTATAAGTCAAAATTACACATTTCAAGCTCTTAATGTCTTAAGAAAGAAAGCATACCTGCTCAAAAAAACAATGTAATATATTTGGTTGGAAATATGATATTGTAGGTAATATTAACCAGGAGATCATGCACTGCTTGCCAAGCTAAAGTCCAGACCCATTAACAATGGCTATATATACTCTCTTCCTTTAATAGATAAATATGACCCTCAAACCCAAAAACATCAGTTAAATTGTTCCAAATGTCCCCTGGCATGAATGAATAAATTAATAAAACACTGCAATGACTTCTAATTTAAATGAATAAAATCCATTCTTAATTTGTTTAGAAACAAAAGCATATATACTTCACACCTATATATATATATATATATAAATATATATATATATATATAGGTGTATATATATATATGCATACTTAATATCTTAGCAATTGTACTCCAAATCACTTGGAAAGTCACATATTTTAAAAATATATATGCATATAACAATTAAATCTTATGTCTTATTCTTTTTTTAACCATGGGTCAAACATCCTCATAGTATTTTCAATCATGAAATATTACAGTTTTAAGGCTTTGACAATGTCATAGATGAGCCAAATTGATCCTTGGTCCCTATTTTTTTAAAAAACCTTTGATTTGATATTTGATTACCTTTACAATGAGGGGTCAACCATCCTCATAGCACTTTTTGTTCAAAAGATATTGCCATTTAAAGCTTTGATGATGATGGGGGTGCAAAATTTTTAGTAATTATATAGTCAGATGTTTGACTCCTAGATCTGAAAAAAGTCTAAAACATCAAATATTATGCCTCTAAAGGCGGATTCACATGGGACGGATTCGCCGGCGAATTCGTCCCGTGTGAATCTCTGCCTTAAGACCCAATAAATCAAAATAAATAAAGCAATAATACATTGCAATGGCTAGCTCGCATCATAGCATTCTTAAGCCTCTCATCATTACCCTGTTACACATTATAAAAATTAAAGTGAAACTGGTGGGACAGAGATGATGAGATAAATAGTGTTATGTCATAGATATACACACTGGCCTCTTCTCAAACACGGATATTATCTTAATTCGTTTACAAGGGCATGTTATACAGGAGTTTCACTGAAAAATGTGTTTTCATTTACTAGATTTTCAAACTTTACAATAGCTGACAGCAAACCAAAAAGGTCTATAGTATATATATATATATATAATAAGTTACCTCAGAGTAGTTGCATAAAGGTAAACTTTACCTTTTATAATAAAGCATTTGTGATATTATATATATAGTTTTTTTCAAGTTCTTTTTAAATAAATTATTCTTTTTTACTCTTTAGAATATATATACATGCTTGTGATACGCAATGCAAAGTATTAGTGAAAAGCTACTTAAGAACTTGGTTATTATATATATACCAAAATTTGCAATGTCCATCTATTATACTTAAAAAAACTATATATAATATGCAAAATTATATCAATGAAATTAAGTTCTTTAACAAATAACTTATTCCATCTTTAGTAACAGTTTACTTTACTTTTAACAAATTACTTTTACATTTTTACTTCAACATTCAAAAGCCATCTTGTTTTGTTATTTTTGTCGTGAGTTAGTTCGATATTTTTTAGACAGTGATATTTTACAGACCTTGAAAACGGTATAAATATAAGAAAAGATAACATCAGCCATGACGTCTTCGTTTTAAATGCTGACTAAAAGGGTTACGTAATTTTTGTAAACTTGTTTTGATCCTTCCTACCACGTCCGGAAATATTTATATTGAAAAGCTTTTTCTCAAGTCTCAATCAATTTTATGATATCAGCGACTTTCAATTTGGGAACTTTAAACATTTAAGAATAAAATTCGGTTAATAAGGACGTTTAAGATACGAATAGATCTCGGTAATTAATTATTTGTCCAAATTCTTCTCTCTCAAAAATGTTTAACGCGTTATATTGACATAAGCAAATTATATTAGTTTGGTTGTAAACAAAAAAAGCCGTCTTGTAAATAATCTTTTTATAATTAATGTGATTATTGTTATATAACCGAAAGTTTAATTACTTTATATATCCTCGTAAGATAACCAAAAAGCAACAATGATGTTTATACTAGCACCACTGACACTAGTTATTTTCCTTTTCTAGGCTAAATGAGCATATACTCAAAGGTATCAACTAATTAATTAGTTTATTATCCTGCCCTGCACACGCACATCCAACGCGTTCTCATAACTAAACTGTAAGATGAAATATCATCAAAAGACTTATTTAAGCATTTGTATTAATCCAAAATAATTTATTTCAGCACCAATTAAAGTTTGAACAAGAGTTATATAGTATACATTGATGATTTATTACATAATAGAAAGCTAAAAATAGGCAAACAGGCATTTTGTCTTCGGTCTAAATCTGAAACGAAAGGAATAAAACAGAGAAAATAAAAAATAAAAATAAAGATGATTGGTTTAAAAATTATGCTATATGTTAATTTGTAATAGTAGAAATATATAACTAGTGATGTGTTACATTTGTTTCAAAGTCTATTTCACCTAATATCAACGCTCAGGCATGCATAGGATTAACAATATCAAGACATGGATGGATACATGAGAAAGATGAAAGAGATTAAAGTTTAAACATAGTATGCTCACAATATGGGAGATTTGAAAGAGTTTCTTAATACTTTGTTTTGAAATGTTTAGGAACAAAGAGTTAAAGTTGAAAAAATAAAAAGTGATATATTGTCAACAATACAAAGAAAGAAGTATATAAACGCAAGGAATATGCATTTATACAAAAATCTTCTTAAACAAAAAATTCTTTTACTTAACTGAAGACGTATTTCCTCCAGTGAAACTACTTTTCTGTGATTTAACATTATACAAACCGTATATCAAAGATGTAATTAACCTACCATCTCTTTTTAGCTTCTTTATCATGGAAAGTTTCATCATTTGGCATTTTTTTAAATTCTTCAACTACATAATCTTTTACTGTGGACTTGAGGGATTCATCACTTAGTTCGTTCTCTATCGAAGAATCGACTCTAAAAAGGCGAAAATGGATGCTCTTCAACGTATAAAAGCCTCCTAAGCAAAAATCGCAATATTTTCTAGATACATTGTCCAAAGCAATATTGTTTTATAGCAAATATGATAACATCATTATAAATGGTGATCTTAATATCGAATCAGACAACCCAGAGTTAGTGAACTTTCTTGAAATAAACTCAATGCACAATCATATGAAAGAAAAACCCTGTTGGAAATCTCAATCAGGAACTTGTATTGACTTGATTATTTCCAACAGCAAACACTCTTTAACTAATACTGGGATTTATAAAACGGGGTTAAGTGATCATCATTTATTAATTTTTAATGATAATAAATGATGCTGAAAACAAGTTACGAAAAATTGCCACGTAAGATTATTCATTATCGAAAGTGGAAGAACTTTGACGCCGATTTATTTAGATTTGAACTATCTCGTCACTTAGTTTGTAATGTCAATAACTATGCCAACTTTTATTTCTTCGTAGTAATAACAAGCAGCATTTGACTAAAGATCTCAGGAAGGCTATCATGAAGCGCTCGAAATTGAAAAACATAAACAATAAAACAAAAATCCTGATGATATTGCTTGTTTCAGGAAGCAAATAAATTTAGTTGTAAAAATGAATCATCAAGCTAAGAAAGCTTACTTCACAGATACCATCAATAGCTGTAATTGTTTTTGGAAAGATTGATAATAAACAAAATACCATTAGGGAAAGAATTCTTCTTGATAGTGAGGTTGTTAGCAATGAAGATGAACTCGCGTTTATTTTCAATCAATATTTTAATAGAATTACTGACAGTCTCGATATTCCAATCATCCCAGAGTTGAGTGTAAGTGACCCTGATTCCATATCGTCTGCTATTACCAAATATGCTGCACATCCATCAATTTTAGCTATCAAAGAAAGATCTAACATAAACACTCAATTTGAGTTTAAAGCAGTTACAAAAGATATGGTTTTTAAAACAATCACATCCCTTAATCCTGGTAAATCAATCAGTGGTTCTATTTCGACTAAAGCTCTAAAACTTTCTGCTTCTACATTTTTAATAGTTGGGTTATTGACAGGTCAACATTTCTTAGTGAACTGAAAGTAACCGATATTATCCCAGTTCATAAGAAAAACAGTAGTACAAAAAAAGACTAATTCTAGGCCCATTAGTCTGTTACCGGTGGTGTGATCTCAAAAGTGTTTGAAAGGCTTATTACGAAGCAAATCAAACTTTTTATTAATACATGGTTATCCAAGTGTCTCAGTAGATTTCGCAAATCTTTCAGCATGCAATACTCTATCATTAACATGATTCGCAAGTGGCAGTCTTTTTTTAATACTGCTGGTAGTGTAGGAGCAGTACTAATGGATCTTTCTAAGGTCTTTGACTGACTGCCCAATGCAGAGGCGTAGTCACATATTTTGTCTTGGGGGGGGGGCGAAATCGAAAAAAAGTGGACCTTTTTAGCTAATTTTTTTTCCAAAACGGAAGTTAGGAAGAAAAGTATTAGAACG
>JAUEKX010396661.1:6777-18634 GCA_031834005.1 Dendronotus venustus
TACAAAGAAACCATTCAAGCGGCAGTTTTAACATTAGTAAATGCTTGGAATTGCATAAAACATTAGCATAGCTTTAGGAAATAGCAAAGGTATTAAAACAATAGATAGGGCAGGTCATATAAGCAAGTTCTCTTTTGAATCATAGAGATTTTAAGTAATGGTAAAAAAGTATTGAGTACCTCTTAGTTAGAAGCTGTTAGGCTAGTTTTTCCCGAATTCTATTCAATTCGTTAGATTTTCTTTTTTTTCTTCTGGAAATATAAAAGACGTTTCTTATAAGAACTATTAAGTTGTTATTTAGTTCAAGTACACATTATAAGCTATTTATATGTTATATCGATTAATTCGAGATTGTTGTTACTCAGTGAACGTTAAGTATTAAGGAAACGATTTTACACAGAAAGGTGAAGGAAGGCTTTTCACTGAATTAAAATGGATCTTATCACAAAATCTTGATGCAATCATGCTTAATGCTATGTTTTTTTGTTCTTGATATTTTGGTGTGTCAAAATTGAAAAATTGAAAAATAAATAATATGAGAATTAAAATACTTCGACTTTTTCGTGTATGATTTACCACTTGCCATTAGAATTGTTATGTAAACTTTTTTAGCATCTATAAAAATATATAATATGAAAGTTAGTAATCATACGCTTATATTATTGAAAATCGAGACAATTTTGCAAACAACATTAGTCTAGGAAGCTAGCTAGCAGATAATGATAATAAAGCTGTCTGTCTAAGCAAGCGAACCTATTGGACGTCAGCATTGTTGTACCCACGGTATGGGGTCGAAGACAAGAGGCTAAAGATTCATAATTAAAAATGATTTTCGAAGGTGATTATTACCTCATTATAAAGCTAAAAAAAGGAAATAATTGGGAAATCATCAACATTGATTGATTGATACACGTATGTAGTATAATAATAAAGGTAGAGAATATGAAAAAAAAAATATTCCAAATTGTACAAATACTTCAATAACTTTATACAACATCTTTGAGATATAGTTTTTTAAGAAGTCATCTAAAAAATTTAAAAAAATCAGACGCATGCCAAAACTTTTTTCTTTTTATAAGATTGGATCTTGAACTAGATTTTTTCATCATTTGTTTTTATTATTATTACTGCTCCACTAATTAAATACCTACTTTTTTAACGTTCTAAATTCAAAGCAGATACATATGTTTAACACATATGGATTTAAATCAAGATAAAATGTCTTCTTAAATCTTAACATATCTATTCACAAGGGAAAAGATTGTTGACTTTTCCTTTAAAAACAAAATTAAAAACTGTTTCAAAACTTATTTTAAAATACTTTTAGGAATGTAACAATTGTGAATGACAATGAATTTCCACCATTCACGACATCTTTTTATTGTGTTAAAAAACTAACAACAAAATCAACAAAGTTTCACTATTATGAGTTTTGTTTAGATCGCATCTGTTACTATTTTCGTACAATTTGTAGTGGAGCTTACAGTTTTAGAAACGGAAAAGAGGGCTATTAACACACCCTATTTTTAGATAATTATTGTTGCTAATTATAGAGCACTGGCATTATGTAGATGATAAAACTACACATATTGCCTTTAACAAGATAGCTACAGTACAAGATGATCGACTTGTCAAATTGTATGGGATTAGAGGGTGAGAACAATGCAAATTAGCATTTGTTAAGATGACAATGACAGGGTCGTTAGGATGGCTTAGAAAGCTAAATCATGCACGGATTAAGATCAGGTATATAGATAGTTGTAGAAAGCAAAAGTCCTCATTTGCTAGTAGACAAGGTTTTCGTTAGGACATCATGTTTTCTACTTGTTTGTTTGTTGGACATGCTGTTGAAATAGTTTTTTTAATACATTATGCTTTGATTTATCGATTGCATTGCTTGTTACTTCTGTATATAGATTGATTTACGATGCGTGATATTTTTAATTTATTGCAGGTTCATGTTTTGTTTTTATCGATTCTATTTAATAAGTTAAAGAAGTAATGAGAAAGTCTGGAAAAACCTTTTGCTTGAATTTTTAAGGATGCTCGTCAGAGTAGCATTTATTGATGGGTTTCTTTATACGAAGTAGAAATACGTATCATGCATTGACATGTAATGCCACCAAGGAAATCATTTCTTTGATTGTCACAAAAAACACCACGTTTTTCCTGCACGAACCGTAACCACGTCATCAGAAATGTTTCTTTTCATTTCTTTCTTTTTTTTTTCTTTCATATTTCTCGCTTCTATTATTTTTATTCTCGTTATTTTTTTTCACCGAAAGTATACATTGAACACCGAAAGTATGTAATTTTCCGTGTTAAAAACATGTAACAACCGCTAGTTATAGCTAGTACCAAGCTACATGAGAAAAAAACAACATATTTTTAACACAATAGATTCAAAATTCTCAATTCCTTTCCATTTGATTTTGTAAGCAAAAAGTCAATTGCTACCCAATATAAAGAAGCTCATCAATTTTTAAAAATCGCATTGTAGAAAACCTGTACCATTCAATTTCTCACATACGGATCTAACAAACACTATAAGGTACGTTCACCAAAATAGAAAGGGTGTTTCAAAATCAAAGGGTTTGGGGTCTAAATAGGTCTTAGCTTGAAGTCATCGTATTTTATTAGTATATTGTTACTTATTGTTGTTCTTTCATATTTTAAGGATCGATATATACAAAAATTAAATCTTTTGAAATTCAAGTCATAAAGGGGAAAGCGAATCGAAAGCAAGTGATAGATTTCCAAAGAATAAGATAACACAAGAGAAGGAAAAGAAAATCAACAAAAATTAAAATCTATTCTATTGGCTTAGAAAAGAACAAAATCCTTTGTTGGCTAAAAAAAGGGGCAAATCACAAATTAAATCACGCACTCAACAGTTCTGAGTGAGAGTTCTACTGGGCTTGTTCGCTAAATCAATTACATTAAATCACATTAAGAAGCAGAAGAAGATGACTTTACTTAATATGACCTTGGAAGGTGAAACTTTTCAAACTAAAGAGTTGGTTAAGGACACAAGCAATCTACTGGATGCGCAATGCACAGGTATTAGTTTTATTCTGTATGTGTGATGACAATTTAAATGACGAAATGGATAGAGTTGTCGTTATAGAACGATTATGTGATAAGTTTCAATTCCTTAAAAACATATGTAGTTTATCTACATTAAATAGACAGAAATTAATAGAAATAAATAGTTTTTTAAACTTTTTAAGAACAATTTTATTCAATTTTCTTTAGATAAGTTTCGGAAATAAAAGTTTAGATATTTTAAGATTTGACAGCTTAGTAGTGAGTGAAGGATGTTTAAGAGGTTCTTAGGAGAATAAGGTTGCTTAAAAAACTCTACTCTTTTTCCTATGAAATTTTACGTAAACAACCACAAAAGAAAATATGTTCTGTTAACTTTAAACTTTCAATGAATGAAGTAAAAATCGTCGTCGCACGAAAAAAACCTGAAAAATACCGCATATAGCAGTTCAAAATAAAAATTAAAAAAAAAACGCGAAAGTTTTTTTCTCGACTCTTTGATTTCTTTAAAAAGATAATAGGAAAAATAGCTTCGATCAATTTCAAAATTTATCCCTTTTTTTGCAGGTGGAAAAGGTTTACGTCTTTAAAAACACAGTAGTGTCCAAAATGTTATAAATAAAGAAATAAATAATAAGTTGTAATATAACAAATACAAAATGCATCTTTTGTTTTTTATAAAACTCACAAAAATCGCATTGATTCACAATAGAAAATTCGCTAACCTCAAAGAGAATTGAAGGTAAAACTCTAAAGATTCATTTGATATCTTTTGTGACGTAAACATTTATGTATTTATTTATTTATTTGGCTTGTTTTCCACGGTTCAAAAAATGAACCAAAATCAAATGGATAAATAAAAACAAAAAAATATCAATTTTTAAGCGACCAATATCCGTTAAAAATTTACAAATTCTTGCCTGTTACATAAAAAAATCAATCAATAAATAAAAACGAGCAATCTTGTAATTAACTATAAAAAGGAAATTAGCAATAAAAAATATCGCCACTGGAAATTGCATTAAGAGTTATTAAAACAAAACCTAAACAAAGGATTGTGGGTATTATCAGCGAACAGATAACTTAATTTAGTTCGACTGGTTTTTTTTAACAAAACATGAAAAGGGGGATAAGTAGTGGTGGTGGTATTTACTGTTATACAAAAATAATCGTCATTGTTTTAAATGAAGAAACAGTTCACACAAATGACGTTGAGTTCCGACCAAGAGATAATGGCTTGTGAGACAATACAACATTTTGATTGTGACAAATTTGACAGGGACATGTTGCTTTCGTTTTTTGTTCATATATAAAAAAGCAATGCGTATAACGTCATGTTTTCGGTAACGCGTTTTTGTTCAAGTCCAAAGCGAAACAATTAGAAGAGAAAAAGACCGAATAGAAAAGATTGAGTAGAGAAAGAGTAAAAAACGCTTTTTCTATTTTTTCTTTTTTTATATACATAACAAAAAAAATATATATATATATAAAATACGAAAGTAAACAATGCATAAAGTCTTTCTTTATAAATAGTTTTAAGTGAAAGGGTAGCGTTTTGGCAGGCATTTTTAATTACAATCGCTTGATCGCTCGAGATAAATGGTAGCACAAGTCGTGGAATTAACAATCTATCTCCAGTTTAAAGATAAACATTGAAGTAATTACTCAGCTAATTTGTGCAAAATAACCGAATTATAAGAAGACATACAAGATTACGAGAGTATAGGCAGGAGTTTATTGGAAGCACACTTTTTTTTTAGATGTATACAAAAGATATACAAGATAACGCGACAGGTTCAGAAACAGTTTTTACAATTCTAAATTATTCGTAAAATGATTGTTTTGGTTGATGGGCTTATATATTTATTTTTGCTTCTATTTCTTTTCAGACTCGTTCAAGTCACGTTATCCAAATGGTAAACGAAAACAACGAAGGTACAGGACAACCTTCTCGCAGATCCAGTTGGATGAACTGGAGAGAGCATTCGAGAAAACACACTACCCTGATGTATTCATGAGAGAAGAACTTGCTATGAGGATCAGCTTAACTGAAGCTAGAGTTCAGGTAAATTGTCTCGATTACCCTAATCGGTTTGATTGGTTTTGAGAGCATGCGAGAAACACCAGTGGGAGATTTTTGATTTTGGTATATCTTTTTTCATTGCAAATTGTACAATGTTTTTACTAAACAAATTCGTTTCTTGTGGTTTTGACTATTGAGTTGTAGAAAAAATAGAGAATATAAATTATAAGGAACTTCTGCACGATGAAAAACATTTTATGTATAAAGAAACCACTTTTGTTTTTGCTTTCGAACAACAATAACTTGTAGCTTTAATCCGCCATTTTGTATATGAACATTGAGTAATAAAGTGGTCTTTTTGTATCGCCAACTAAAAGCAGCTTGTGATTGTGTATTAAAAAGTACAACGAGTCTCTATTTACATGAAACGTTTACTCACACACAAAACAATGATCGTAAGGCATCGTGTAACGGAATAAAATGAAATCTTTTTCTATTTAGGTTTGGTTTCAAAACCGACGAGCAAAATGGAGAAAACGGGAGAAATTGAACTTTACAATGCCACCAGGTGCTGCCATGGGTAACTGTGACGTCAACAACCCATACCACATGCCCACTAGCCCCAAACTCCAACAACAACAACAGCAACAACAACGAGGCGGCCCGTTTTCCTCTCACCTTCCTACACCGTTATCCCATCACAGCCAGTATCAATCATGGGGGCAATCATACTACCCACAAGCCACTTCGCCGTACCCACAATACCCAGACTATCAACAAAATACACAAATAACGACAGCCGGTAGTTTCGGCCGACAGATGTCGGGAGGATATCCTTACCACAACACGACAAATTTGTCACGCTCGGACGAAGACATGACACAAGACCCGTCAGCTAATTACAACAACCAATCATCATTCGCCAATCTAAAGACGCCGTCTGGTGGAAGCCAACTTATCTATGCATAAGGCGAATATATGGTTTCTTTCTCATTTACGTGAGAAAGACTTTAAAAATACAAAGGCCGTCTATGGCGAATTCAAAATGAACCTACGACCCCAAAAAAAGGGTTGAGACGAATGAAGAAAAAACATTTTAAATTTTAGCGCTCTAAAGTATTTTATCTTTGGTTTTATTTTTAGGCATTATATTTTTATTTCTTTACAAAGGCATCATTATAAATATTATAAATAAAATGCAAATATTTGAAAGAATGAGATACAGATGGATCAGGTTTTTATATTTTTTACTTTTGAGGTGACTTTTTGTTTATTTTCGTTTAGTTGTACATAGAGTATATTTTTGATCATTATTATCTTGATTATTTTTTTGAACATTTTAAAAACAGAAGTTGTTAGAAGGAATTATATGATTTTTAGAAATACCAGCTTTAAAAGTGCCAGCTTTTAACTTTCAACTGAATTCCTCGATTTGTGCTGCTTTGTTGCTGTTGACTGTAAACACTTTGCCTTGAAAGAAGTATTAGCAATACACCCGGATTCTTTAGGAACACATGGTAAAATTTGCTGGATGGATGGATGGATTATTATTTTTTATTTTAACAAATGCGCTATTATTCTTGAGGAATAAAGTTTTATTTTTAGTATTGGTTAATAATTTACGGTTGTACAAAATTTTAACTTTATTATTATTATTGTTATTATTATTATCTCATTTACTGTATATATTTATTTGAACCAGTAGAAAAGAAAAGGAACATAACAGAATTCATTTTTCACATGTTTTCGAGAAAATTAAGTACATATCTTTGCAATAAACAATTATGTTGTTAACTTTTATTCTAAGAAAATATTATCTAAAAAGGAGATTTAACAAGTATTTGATAATATGTAATTTCTTATATACATCGGTAAATGAATTAAAAATCCAACACTTCTTGAAAAGAACGTTGCTACTTCTAAAAAACTTGATCAACTCTTAAGCAACTTCAAGGCTCAAATTGAAAAATCACTTAACAACCTGAGGCTGAACAGAAAATCGCGTTGCTTATAAAAAAGTGTACAAATTTGGGTTAGGGTCTTAAGAGCAAAATTACTGAAGAGTAATATTGAGCATTAAATATTCGTTTCATTCTTGGTCCTTCTAATGAAGTTTAAAATTTAATTAAAACTGAGACTAAATAATAACAAGAATTCGATGATAAAAACCAGAAAAAAAGAATTCGTTTTCATTGCAGTTTGATAATGAAACGACAAAATTATATAATTAATTGACTGAGTATCATAAGACGTTTTTACGATGTCGTTTTGATGTCGTTTTGATACCTCGTAAAAAAATACGAGTTCCTTAAGGCGTATGTAACAAAAACATCTTTCCGGGAATAGTGAGAAAATGAGGATTTACCGCATTACAGGTATTTAACGGACGTCGACCGAAATCAAGCATAATTGATGCGAGAACGTCAACTCGTTTTATAATGGAAAAATAATTGGATGAGAAAATTCCTCCTTCAGACAGAACTCTCATCCCGAGATCTTAACTCAAAACAAGAAACTTCTCTTAAAAGGAATAATTGTCTTACTAAATGTGAACACAGCAAAAAACAGTAACGATTATTAAGGCTATCCGTAGTGTTGTTACTGAAAATCCGTATGTAGTTTAGTTGGGCCCTTTTTTTACTGATGCTATGTTTTCGTTTTGTGATACGGAAGAAGGGGATGGGCAAGATAGCCACGTGCTATAATTGAAAACATGAATTATCAAGAGGGTGGCTGGAGAGTACGAGAACATGCTTTGTTTACAAGAGTGCCATGGAAACGAAGAGAATAAAGAGATAAAACTGAAGACTTGAAGCTCAAAGATGGTGACAGAGTGATTTGCTGAGAAAAGGTAAGAAGTGATGCAATGCAAAAAAAACATTTGGCTGCTGTAATCACCTCATTATAAACAATAGTGATAAGAGAACTATGTAATCTTTAAGATTTATCTCTTTCGGCTAATTAACCAATAAGATAGACATGGAAATCTAAGGGTATAGTAATAATAGAACACAAACTCCTTTCTGAAAACAAGAAGGATTAATGATTGTTTATATAAAAGATGAAGAAATAATAGTTTTAGCGAATGAGTGATAACAATAAAGCGGTGTTGTTTGAAGGGATTGCAAGGCTCCATACCTTCGTCTCCCCGCCATACAACACCTTAGGCGACATGTTAGTGAAAGCAAATTGTTTGCCAGCAACGCATAATATTAAAAAAAATGTCGGTAATTTTTCAAGAAGAAAGGGGGTGATTCATTAAACGTTATCAAATATTATTTTTTACTTTTTAAACATAATCTGATTTTTACAGTTTCCAATATTAGAGAATCTACTTGCAAACGAGGTTGCTTGTTTAGGGTTTGTTGTTTATATACCACGAAGCAGCATAGCGTAAGCATTCAATTTATCGGCGAGTATTAACTTTTGGGGATTTTTTTTAACGAAGACGCAGGTTATAGTTTTTATTTTTGTATTTTTTGTTTGGAACGGAAAAGAAATCCTTTAAGTATTTTATAAATAGATAAAATTTAAAAAAAAGGCATTCAGCAGATTCTTTTTGGCAGCGGGATGGATAGAAAAAGATTTAGAAAAAGTCTTAATAATTAATAATATATAAAATTACTTTCTCTATACGAGAATATTATAAAAGGTTATTTTTTTAAATTTAACAATATAAACAGATTGAACTTACAGCAGTGCATCCAATTCCAAATAATTTTTTTCTCAAATTCTCATTGTAATTTGCCAATCTACAGTTTATCTTAAAACGATTCTTGTAGGTTTTCCTGAAGAGTAATTTAAATATAAAAATTATTAAATACATTTCGAAAAAAAGAAAACAAATTAAAACATATCCCGAATATTAGAACATCTTTGCCAAAAGTAAAATCACCTGGTAACCAGTATACGAAACTTCAAAATATCGTAATTTCTAAAAAACGATACACTAAGTATAAAGCTATCAAAGAGAAAATGTTAAATATGGAATTCAGTGTTATATAATCAATATATTTTACCAAAACATTATTGTGAAAATACAATATTTATAATACATAGTATTGTGGAAGAATATTAAAAAGGAAATTATAAGATTTTTCTTGTGGAACACAAATTATTATATATATTGTTAACCACATAAAATTTAATAAAATTAGTTAAATGTTTTCATCACTGTATCCAGTGCATTGTGGTATAGATATCGTTATTTCATAGCAACGGTTTTATGATGGAAACATCTAACCATTTCTTTAGTTCTAACAAACAACTTTATGTTGCTTTTTATAAAAATACTATTTATTTATAAAAATCTCATCTTAGAACAATACATTATATGTACACGGTTTTTTTATAGGAACAGTGTATTTTCGGTTTAACCTCAGTATTCTTATGATGACACCCATTTTCATCCTAGAATACTCTTTGCAATATTCTCATAATGTATATTTGAAGGAAAGTTTTGAAGGTTTCTTATCAATTCTGAGGCTGAGAATATTCTTGTATTACTTTTGGCAAAAGATCAAAATTTATTTATTCTCATAAAAAAATCTACAAACAGGAAATTCATATCCAAGTGAACTGTATTTATAAAATTATTAAACTCAACAGTTAACGAATATATAACGTTTATATTGAGTACTAAATTAGAAATTAGGAAGTCAAAAGTAAAATTAAATCGATTAGATGTGATGACTGGTATGATACATGGTGTACCATAATTAACTATAATTAGTAATAATTAGAAAATATAATAAAAATAAAACAAGACAATAAATAATATTCCTTTAATCCAATTACAAATTTAGGTTTTAATGCAAATTAATATACTGTACTATACAAGACATAATGTCTTTTTTTCAATTTCAGGGACACTTGTTTGTAAAATGATACTGTACAAGTAAACATATTAACAATACTTGAACTTTTTAATTACACTCATATTTTTTTATAGTATTTTAGCAGACACAAAAATAAAAAGGTATTCTCAATTCATAGTATTAACATGCCAGTAATTCGGAAAAATAGAAAATATTTTATATATATAGGATTTTTTTAAACTGGAAATCCTGTATCAAAATTTCGAATCAATAATTATAATAGTTCACTATTTGAAAAATGATTAAGTGAAACTAGAACTCGTCCCAGCTTCATTATTTACATGCAAGAGTGTAATAGAGTCACATAGAATAATTACAATAATATACGCTTTATTTTTATAGCAAAGTTAAAGTTTCACAAAGGCTGGGTTATTCTGAATCAATTAGATTGAGTATAAAATATTAAAAAATGTTACAAACTAAAAAATGATACAAACCAAACTTTCGTAACAAAAACTTTAAAAAAAAGAAGAAAAAAAATACAATACGCTCAATATTACGACTTTTTAAAGTGTAGCTTTCCCATTGTATACCTGCTACGTACCAAACAATATCAAATAACGAAATTAAGTTTATTGTACTGTTATGCATTTGCACTCAGAGATCTCAATCGACTATTACTTCTGAATCTCTCATTGTACGGCACTAACCGTCTCCAAGAAAAGACAAATATGAACATGGTCAACGATAATAGAATACAAATGCTCGTTGCAGTCCATCGCATGCCACCATGTTCAAATATAGCTGTAACAAAGATAGGTCCGACAACACGCGCCAGACTGCCGACACCTGTTAACCATCCCATGTATTTTCCCTGAAGTAAATAAGAGAACAACTTGAATCTCGTCTATCAGTAGCAATTGCTTTCCCATGATGATCAGATATCGTTGATATTAAAAGCATTGATTTTGGAGATTCAGGAAAAATTAAAAGAAGAAAAGTAAATATCATACCTGAGGGAAAGGACCAATTACTTTAGAATAAAGTGTGTTAACCAACACAGCTGCAATTGGATAACCAATTCCAACAAGAGTGGCTCCAATAAGGAATTGCCAGAAAGCAAGTTTGGGTGTGTTTTGACACCACTCATACTGATAAGGACATCCTCCACCAGCATCCACATGATTTACTGTTGTACCGTTCGCAAATGTTAAAACTGAAACAAGACAATGTTGTAAACAAGGTACCATTTTGGAAAAATAGCAAATAAGGCATCAACTAGAATAAAGTACAAGTTGTTATCTTTGATTTTCCACACTCTAATAAATGAATACAATATAAATTTGCAGTAAAAATATTAGACTACACACATCTAACTTGAATTTTCAGCAAAAATTGTAAAAATTATATTCATTTAGAGAGCAAAAAAGCTTTAATAAACTCTGAAAATTCTGAAAGTTTACCTGATGATTTTAAGCTAGGATAGCCTGGACCCCATGGTAAATAAAAGATAAACCCGGCTAGCATAATGATGTACCCTGATAGCATAATAATTTTGTCTCCAAATCTGAAATGCAAAATAATGGTCTTTCTCTATATTTACATAATTTTAAGTTATAATGTTTAGTCAAATTCTTTCCAATGGAGAGACAAATTGAATACCTTTTCTGAATCTTAAAGATCAAGAAGAGACTATTGTTTGTAAATTGATAAAATTGCTATATATAATAAATCTAAAAAATGGTGCATTTCACTCTCGTCACAAATTTTTAACAACTATAAAGTAGTAAAAAAATAAAAATGAAAAAGGACGGGCCATTCTATAAATTTTTGGACGTCCTAGAAATACTTTTAGAGGTCCTAGAATTGCTAGAATTCATTGGACGCCCTAAAAATAGATTTTTTGACGTCCAAAAGTTGTGCTGTATCAGTCATTCCCAGGGAGAACAGGAGGTCCGAACAACGTTGTATG
>JAUEKX010396883.1:0-18627 GCA_031834005.1 Dendronotus venustus
CTATTATTGAAAGGCAATTTGAATTCTATTCCATTCTACTGTAATGTCACACATATTTTTCACTCTGTTTTTTTTTTTAATTTTTTCATTCACCTACAAAAAGGTCCAACCGTTCCAACAACGAGAAAACGAACAAATTCAACAACAGCAGCAACCAGAAGAACAAATTGAATCCAAAACGAAAATCTAAACAACTCGGTAGCAATAAAAACAACAAAACTACTTTGAACCAACTCAATCCGCAAAGTAAACGCGGATTCAAGAAGAGGCTGCAACCAACATTCACCTCGTCGCATGGCAACAACAGTGGGAAAAAATCATCGGTGGGAACCGCATCTTCTTCGACTTCAAATACAAAACAACGGAAGATCTTGAAGCAATTCAGAGGAGCGAATAGTGATGTGATAAAGAAACTCTCTACGGGACGATTAGCCGCTTACGGGCTAGATAAGAGGAAAAAGAGAAACACCGAGACTTGATTCCGAAAACCCGAAATAGTAATTTGTAGGAAACTGGATTTGTTTTTTAGTTACACAAACGTGGTGCATTTTTTATCCTGACTTCAGAAAGGAAATACGCTTACAGTACCATTTCTTTTTTGTTGTACACAATCTTGATATGATTTCTTCTTTCCCCAAATACTCCCTCCTCTCTAATAGAACTCCGCCATCCGAAGTAAGTTCTATATTATATGCTATAAGGTCCCAACCCACATGGAGATTATCCAAAATTTACTATTATTTTCACGTCAGTTGGTAAGGAATGAAATGATTTTTCTACTAAAAATGTTCGTTTCCACTTACATGGACCGGACTGGATCGATTTGGATCCGAATGTATTATATTAACCACGCATGCGCTTTAGTATCGTTTCGTCGGTCCAGACTGATCAAATTTGATTAAAACAGAGCCCAAAACCTTTGAACAGATTTTAAAGATTTTTTGATCCTATGATAGCATCGGACTGGATCGATATTACAGGGCTCCCAAAAGTCCTAATTTTCCTAATTTTTTCTTTTTTAGTGAAAAATTCCTAAAATCACCCATAAATTTTCCTAATTTATGGGTGATTTGTCCTAATTTTTTGTATTTTTCCTGTGAAAATTTATCTTTTTTTCAGTTGATTGAGAAGTAGTAATCGAATAATATTATTTCTTTGATCAAATTGAAGATGCGGTTTCTATATAGTATTTGGTGTGCTACCAGATGGAAGTGCGCTAGATTTTGGAGATGTAGGCTTTTCATCTAGCTTTCATTGCGATGAAAAAGTAGCAACCATCAGAGTAATAATTTGAAGATGGGGAAAAACTTTCCTAAATTTCCTTATTTTTTGATAAAAACTTTCCTAATTTTTCCTACTTTTTGGACAAAATCTATCCTAAACTCCTAAATAATTTGTAAAAAAATGTTATGGGAGCCCTGATATTATTGGCCAATGGATGGCGAGTTTTATTGTTTTTTATTAGCCAATAGATAGCTAGTATGTATGTTTACTGAATGGACTGGAAGAAATATGTGCTCTAGCTCTGATTGGAAATCAGTTTTCGTCGTGATTTTCTTTTTAATTAAACATCAATTGTATTTCTTTCTTGAACTTCTCCATTTTTTAAAACTTATCTCCACTACCAATTTCGGCGGTATTTAATTTCGCAATTTTTGCTAAAAATCGCGAAAATCACGAAATTTTTATACCTTTAAGGTATGGCAGGGATCGCGGCACGAGGTATGAAGGTAAAGAAGAGTCTAAACATGACAAAAGTGCTGGAAAATATGTAATAAAACCCAAAATAGTGTAAAATGGAACTTTATGAAGATAAGTAAGACCATAATTGCTTTGCACTTAAGTCTTAAGAACCTCCGAATCGAAATTCGGGGAAACTCTTCATTTAGTAATGTATATACAAATTTTAATTTAAAAGAGAAGATTTATTGGTAACTCATTATTATTAATTTTTCATCAGTTAAGATGAAACTATGTCAAAAAAAATTACGTAAATAGTTTAACGTTTCACAGAAAAAATTTCTTCCCTTAAGGTAACATGTTTGTAAATGAAGGATACAAAAAGTAGCATAAAAAAAGTGCCAATGTTCTTAACACTGTAAAAGAGAGAGAGAGAGAGAGAGAGAAAAAACCAAAACTTACTGTTCAACGACGGTCATGTTTAGAGTATCGAAGCAGATCTTAAAAATCTTAATTCATTGAAATACGCAGCTTGTCGAAGTAGTAAGGCGAGTTATTGCTTACAGTGATAGATGATAATAATTGGAACTTGAGCTAACAACTAGCAAAATTTCAGAGGCTGTTGAGTGGCAAAAAAAGAGACCGGTTTTTTTGTCGTTACAAACTGTTTATTGTTTAATAATATTGTAGGAAGGTAAAGATAAGTCTTCCTTTTTCAAATTTTTTGGGGCGTTTCGCCCAATATATTTCACACGTTTCATTATAAAGTTCTAAAAGTACATGAAAAAAAAATGTTTTTGGATTTCTCATCAGTTTTGTTTTATTTTATACAATACTTCACCATGCATGTCATATCCAAATATTGAAGTGTATCCAGAGGCGTAGTCACATTTTGTCTGGTGGGGCGAAATCGAAAAAAAAGTGGACCTTTTTAGCTAATTTTTTTTCCTAAACTGGAAGTTACGAAGAAAAGTATTAGAAGGAAGAAATAAATACAAAATATGACATATATTTTCATGATACTGTTGCACTAACATCTTTTTAAAGTAAGTACAAGCCAAATTGCTAAAGAAAATATTGTTTCAAAAACTTTTAAGATTAATAAATGCGGACCTTTTTTCAGGAAAAAAAATTAAAATGTACACAAATAAATATTCATCTTCTGTCACCCCATCATCGTTAAAAGAAACTCGAGGCGTGACTCAAAAAATGTGGTTTTTATAAAAAACGCGTATTTGGTCTGAATATAATATCAGCCTTAAATTGTTCTAAAAATAAAGAACTGTTTACATATGTCCTTGTTTAAGTTGAGATTTCAATCAAATATATTCATAATTTAATTACCCTTAATCAAAAAGGTGAAAGGAAAAAGACAAAAAAATATATATTTTTGTATTTAAAATATTTGCCATGAGGCTTGGCGTTGTTTGCCGGTATAAAGCCTTGTGCCTCCAGCGCAACTCGATTTCTTTTCGTTACCGTACCTTCCGCATTGAAAATAACACACACTTATGTATATACAGTACACTCGAACCTCCAAGAGACCAAGAAAACTGTTCGAGTTATGCCCAAAGGCTTAGTGAAGAATTCAAGGAGAATTCAAAAATAGCTAGAACTGATCAAGTGCGAATTATCGGGGGTTCGAGTTATTGGTATTACACTGTACATAACAATACAGAACAGACAGATAGACAGACAGACTGATCAACGAATACTAATATTGTTTAAAATTCATAGAATATGGAACCAACCACACCTACCAAAAAGAGCAGCGTCTTTAAAGAGCTGGCCTCCATGACGTACGATTTCAATCAAACATTGATGAAGAAGAACGCCAAGGATGAAGATTTTCAGAAACTAAGAGAAGAAAATGCTTACTTAAATTACCAAGTGCAAAGGCTAATCGGTCAGGTACCAGAGAGTAAACTAAACTCTCTAATCCAGGGACACACAAATAATCTCATAGAAGCGAAGAGACTTGGTTCAACTGGCTGAACCCCGGGTTGTTCCCTCTTGTCTGTAGAATAAAGTACATGTTTCCCATTTTAGCCTGTGCTCCTTATTGCGTGTATCGGCTCCACATATTTTGTTTCGCTACCGTACCCAATATTTTGAAAATAACTGATACACATATGACCGTCATAACATCCTTTGTTTATTTATAGTTTCGTCATCAAACAAGCCACGAAGAGCGACTAGCAAATAATTGAAATAATTATGTTATATTTGAAGAATATGCACAAAAATGTGCACAAAGCAATTATAAGTACAATAATAAGGCGATAAAAAGCGTTAAAAAAGTGTTAAAAAAGTTGATAAAAAACTAATTAAAAATGTAATAAAAACATGTGTCACAGAAAGACTGTGTAAAAACATAATGTAAAAACATAATGGACGAAAAACTAAAAGCCGAATAGAAAGACAGTGTAAAGAAGAGCTAGCTTAATAAAAAGATAAATAAAAAACTATCACCAATCACTAATTAAATGCTTTTGGACTCGTTTTGTACGGCGCCAATCATGAAAACCATTGAGTCCCTTGTGGATGGCGCAGATAGTTCCTATCCAAAAATTTTCTTTCTCTAACAAGATTTCTTCAACTTTTTCAGTACTGAGTCCACTCGCGTTATCTGCAAAGTCAATCAATACAAAACGAAGATATTTTGTTGGATTAACATCATCACTACAGCATTCTATAAAGTGCTTGAAAATCTGGCATGATTTCACTTGTTTTTTTATGTGGGATTTGTAATTGGCTAAACGATGTTTCCAATTATATGTGGAACCAACACCTTGCTTTTTGCACTTTAAACAGTAACACATATAGATGGCATTTTTTGTGTTGCAGGAAAGTTGCTTTCTTATAGTAAACTTCTTTTCGGTGGCACTACATGTAAATGAATCAACGTGATCTACAAAGTTATCACAAGAATCGCATTTCTTATTACAACGTACGTAACCAGGGTTTTTATGTTGGTTAGAATTCAATACACGATAGGGGTCAGCTCGAACCATCAATTGTCTCAAATTTTTCAACGTTTTGTTGGCGACCATAACAGAACATTCAGGGAAAATTTCAGAAAGAGTTGGAGAATCGTTAATGATGCTGAGGTGTTTTCTGACGATATCTTTCACACTTGGACCATGCGGGTTATACTCGGTGGAGAATGTCGTAACAGGAGAGTCGATTTTTTTGGTGGTTTTAATTTTTGCATCAGCTCGGCTTTTGTTTCTGATCAATTTGAAATTTCTATTGATTGCTTTAGGATCGTGGTTTCGTGCTGCTAGATATGCCTGGTATTGTTTTGATTTGATGTCAAATTCGATGTCAGAAGAACAGATCCTACGTAAAACGAGTAGCGACCCCAAGTGATATACCATCCTTAGATTGTTTCGGATGACATGAATCACCATGGAGATACATTAAACTGTTAGTTAGTTTACTGTATACAGTAGTGATTAATTGATTGTTGACTATTTCAATATGTAAATCGAGAAAATCGATACTTGTACCGCCTATTTCCATTGTGAACATGATGCCGTTGGCCAAGGAGTTAATAAAATCCAGAAAGACTCGAAGTCGATTATGGTCTCCATACCAAAGTGATAAGCAATCATCACGATATCGTCCAAAGTATTTAATTTCAGGAAAGTCATTGTTCATTGCATGAGTAACAGCATTGTCAACACATTCAATTGCTATATCAGCATAAGAACACGAGTTGGCAGCACCCATGTCGGTGCCATTGGTTTGAACAAAATGTTTGCCATCAAAGGTTGAGTTGTTGTGAGTAAGACAGATTTCAAGTTCTTCGATTAGACAAGTAGTCGAAGGAAATTTGTTGGATCTCTTCTCCAAACAACTACGAACAGCATCCAATCCCATAGACAAAAACATGTTAACGATATCGAAAGAAACTAATATGGCACCATCAAGAATGTTGTTAGAATTTAAAGTGTCAATTATTTGAAGGAGATACTGAGTGTCTTTAATTCTAGTTGGTATACTTTCAGCCATTGGAACACTGTATATCGTGGTTTTGGAATTTTCTTTAAACAGATTTGCTGTTTCTTATTTGAATAGAAAAGTTCAATTAATAATATTAATAACCATTGAATTCAAATTTTGTATAATTAACGTTAGGTGGCTTCCATAAAGTACGTACGCAGTAAAAATTGCCAATTTTTTTGGACCCTCTCCTCGTTTTAGGCCCCCTTAAAAATAAAATAGATGAAAAAAATGAATTGAAAGGTGCGAATTCACAATAGAACTCGGTACGTACCCCTCCTGCGTATGAACTTTACAGATGTCCACTTATGAAGCAGGTCGAAATTTGTCAAAACAAATTTATTTAATGTAATGATATCGTATAATACTAAAAATAAAATAGATAAAAATTCTATAAATGTATATATAAGAATTATTTTACTAATTTTATAGAATGAATTCTATAAATGAATCTTTGTTGTCAACATGTTTTGTATCGTGTTTAAACCCTTTAGAACTACTTGAGTATGTCCCCTTAAACTTATTTGTGAAGGTTGAAAGACAATGGACTTTTAAAAATTGGAGCGATGACAACCATTTTGGTCGGCTTTGGTGGAGTTCAACGTTGTCTAATGGTAAAATAAAACGGGCAAGCAACGTTGAAATAAAGGCTGATTTCCATTCCTGGAAGGCGGGAGGGCGGAAATTATCCGATGAGCAGAAAGTCGGACGAGCGGATATTTTGATTTTCATTAAAATGCGCGGGAGAAACAAAACAGAACAAGACTAGATATATCTGTTGGCGAGCCAGTTTCTTTTGGTTGATGTCTCTATAAAATGGGAACGCATATACCAAATACATGGATAATTCCCGACCAAATCAATAAAGAGCTTTTTTTTTTAGCTTCTCCATTCTGACTCTGTGAAACAGACTGTGTAGTTTCTGAACACACGATACTTTCATTTGCTGCATTTTTTAATGTGTTATGAAAATTTTGTGATCCAGCTATGAAGGTACTTTCGGTTTCTTCATCAAATTCATCTATGTCAAAAAGCATTTTATTTTTTGCCATGTTCCCCTGTTTGTTAATTTTGTTGGATTTTGTTGTTGTTTTTTTGCAGGAGCTGAATGTTTTTCAAATTCAGCATATTAAAGATACTCAAATGTGATTGGTTCTTCTGCTTGAGCGGAGCGTTTAAAATGTTAGAACTTGCACAAGCGCGCTTTTCACCTTTCAGACTTTGTTCTTGCTAATTCAAAATATTATGCAGTTGTTATCGTAGAATCGAATATTTACAAAAATTAAAAGGATTGTCCAAGGGACCTTTGTGAAACTCACTTCGGTGTACTTTCGATTAGGAAATATTGAGAATAGACGTCGCTGCATAGAAAGCTTGTTACAATACGAGTTGAATTCTTCCTAATGTAAAAAACATGTTTAAAAAACATACCTCTTGCGCAAAAATGAGTATGGCGTTCCACAAAACATCTAACACAAAACATTTTTGAAAGTTTTAACGAAAATCTGGAAGAGTGATTAATAAAATGCTTGAAAAGAAGGTTATGTTATCTTTGACAAATTTATTAGAAAAGCTTTTAAAAAATCTTTGGGTTAAAGGGTAAAAGTTCAACACTACATGGACGTCCCCTCAGTATGAGTACTTACGTACAAAATGTCAATGGGGGTCAAAATATTTCGAAAATAAGGGGGACATCTTAAGTGTATGGCCCCTTACATATGTCGCAAAAGAAATCGTCAACCTTACATAAAAAGTCATTATGACTCACGGCCAGAAAAATATACCCTGAGAAAAAAAGGACCGCGATGTGTGTTTTCAATCAATTAAGACTCATGTCGAAATGACTTCAACCCTATATATATATATATTTATATATATATATACATTTATATATACATATATATAAATATACATAATTTACATCCCCTCATGTACCTCTCATATCAAATTTATAAAACACTCATTCACTTCTTTATAAACAATGGGTATGCATATATATTTATATAAATATACATTATATTCTTTTTGAAATTATTAAAGTTCATTTACAAACAATAAATCTAAAGTACTAATACTCAAGGCAGCTCTCTAACTATCTGAAGAAAGTTTTTCATTTTTTTCATTTAAAAAAATTGACGCACAGTTGTGCTGCCTTATTGGATTACTACATATCACTAGCGTAAAACTGCCTTGTGAAATTATTATGATAATCATAATATTTTCCACGATGTAGAAATTATGATCCTCATAATTTATTTTTGCGCGTAGGCGTTGGTGCTATAGTGGCACATGTCTTAAACAATATTTATATTTACTTTGTACAAAATATTTACTCTAATCTCAATTATCTAGAGATACTTCGAGGTAGATGTTTAATTTGAAGTTTGAAAAAAAACGTGATGAGTTATTGTTATGGTTACCTAAATAACATAAACAGACCACGCTTTCTCTGTATGTTTCATACTGTTATATCAGTTCATCAGTTCATCGACAGTCATATCAAGTGAAAGCACAAATAACAGTAAGGTTAAATTACATAGTTCTTGATGACTCTTGATATTTCGCTTATTAGCAGCTGTAGAACAATTTATTTGAGGAACATATCTACATTGGCTGCATATGTGTCATTAAGCTGTACCGTTATTTTGGTGTAGAATTATTTTGGCTTAGTTTAACAGTTAAGGGATTTTAAAATTAAACATTTTTATTTTTTATTTCTAGAAAAACCAAAAATGAAGACATTCTTTGCTTTAATCGTTTTGGGAATGCTTTTCGCATCTTTTGAAAGTAAGCATATCAGCAATGAGAAAGAAAATGATTCTCCCAGCAATCAATTTGGCTTAATGGATGAAAACGACCCTGATAGTTGTACTAGCGAGAGTAAGAGATGTAATTCAAATGGAGTGTGTTGCCCAGGTCTTTTTTGTGCCAGGCAACAGAATGTATGTGTAAGTTTCTTTTAAACGAACGCATGTATCAATTTTTTGATGTGTAAAATATGAAATACATATGAAAAAATCTAATTGTTAATTTTGTGTAAGTTTAAATATCTAATCAGCACATAACATTAGATAAACGTTGTATGAACATTATTATGACGTGAAATGTGAAAAAAACCTCGTAACAACATTATTTTCAGATTGCATGCCTGCTGGATTTGCGAATAATTGTCCTTACAGATGTCGCATATCTAGAAAAGAAATCGTCAACCTTACATAAAAAATCATTATGACTCACGGCCAGAAAAATATACACTGAGAAAAATAGGAAAAGAATATACATTATATTCTTTTTGAAATTATTAAAGTTCATTTACAAACAATAAATCTAAAGTACTAATACTCAAGGCAGCTCTCTAACTATCTGAAGAAAGTTTTTCATTTTTTTCATTTAAAAAAATTGACGCACAGTTGTGCTGCCTTATTGGATTACTACATATCACTAGCGTAAAACTGCCTTGTGAAATTATTATGATAATCATAATATTTTCCACGATGTAGAAATTATGATCCTCATAATTTATTTTTGCGCGTAGGCGTTGGTGCTATAGTGGCACATGTCTTAAACAATATTTATATTTACTTTGTACAAAATATTTACTCTAATCTCAATTATCGAGAGATACTTCGAGGTAGATGTTTAATTTGAAGTTTGAAAAAAACGTGATGAGTTATTGTTATGGTTACCTAAATAACATAAACAGACCACGCTTTCTCTAGGGTAATATATATATATAATATATATATATATAATTTACATCCTCTCATGTATCTCCCATATCAAATTAATAAAACACTCTTTCACTTCCTTATAAACAATGGATATGTATATATATATAAAAATAAGGCTAAATATATTGAAAGATTTCCAGTAAGATGGAATTTACCTGCTCAAACGCTGTTCTATCGTTGAACCTTTCGATCAATATGTCCGTCTTATCTAGAAGATTGATCTAATTAAACATGGCGATTATAAAGATTTTCCTGATGCGAGAGTCGAAACCAAAAAGATGATTTTTATGCTTTCCCCTATAGACAGATTAAAAGCTTCTTCCCCCAGAATTTCCCGCGCTTTTAAGTAAAAGAGTATAACCCAAAACAAGGCACCTCCAAAAATGAAATTAACAGTGGGTGTAGCACAGTGATTACCAAAATTATAAAAACTAATATTACTTACAGGCTAAATCATTTTAAGTGATACTCACTTTTCTGTTTGAAAACGCACTGAAGTGTTATTTTTTTGTTTTTGCCTGTAAACCCACATGCACCACATCACATAAGTAAGGTTTACTTTTCATCATATGCGTTTTTTTATAATTCTATTTTATACAATTCTCAGTAATTTTCTTGCTTTCTTATCTTTCAGAATTTTTGTTGAATTCTGAAGTGTTTGGTTGTAAGGCCCATCCGGTGTCCAGCCCTTTGCTGAGAACTCCAATGCCTGCAGTTGTACAGATGCCTGTAAAAATTGTACTTCTAGGTATGAGACACCTTCCACAGTCATGCAATATTGTGCTCAAAATTTTAAATTGTAAACATGCCTGTACTCACCTACCAGTGTTTGAGCTTCAACGAGACAAGCACTTATTTTGTTGAAATTGGCAGGGGCTCTCAATCAACAATTACATCAACTTGTGTGTATAGCAGTATATAGACCTTTTTTGTATCTATACATAAACGATGCAATACATCAGCATAAAGCAAATTAGTGGAAGAAATGGAAACTTTTTTACAATGAAACTCCTAAAAAACATATCTTGTATTAAATCAAAATAACATCAATACTTGAGATACCAGTATATTAAGGGAGTTGTACCTATAATTTTTACAACATGCTGCAGGGCATGGTCCCAGGAGTTCTGCATCTGCGTCTGACTCTAATTTACAGATTGAGAGAAAAACTCGTTTTGTGGAAATATAATTTTGTAGATTGATTGTTTATAATAACTTGATAACAGATTTTTGATGAACATAGATCTGCATAATAATGTTCCCACAAAAATTGATTCCTTTAAAATATATATATATACCAAACACATTTATTATATTATATATATATATATATATATATATATATATATATATTATATCGATATAATACTTCTCTTTACTTTAGTTGCAATTTAAACCATCAGAAAGTAATATAATATATAAGCTTATATTAGTTCTATATATAGTATTATATAATAACGTATAATAATGTTCCCACAAAAATTGATTCCTTTAAAATATATATATATATACCAAACACATTTATTATATTATATATATATATATATATATTATATCGATATAATACTTCTCTTTACTTTAGTTGCAATTTAAACCATCAGAAAGTAATATAATATATAAGCTTATATTAGTTCTATATATAGTATTATATACAAAAGGAATTTTTTGAAAATAAAAACTCAACAAAATGAATGGTTCAATTGATGAAAATGTTTCACCAATGGATACTGAAGGGAGTGGAAGTCCTCAGAACACTACTGAGAAAGTTCAAAGAACCCGAGATCCTAATAGATTTCCCATCACTCGGATTCGTACTATTATGAAGTTGGATCCTGACTTGACAATTGCCAGTCAGGAATCTGTGTATTTGATCACCAAAGCAGCTGTAAGTTATGCTTTTTTAAAAAGGAGATTATAATATTTGAGATATCCCACACAGATTAATCTTTTAGTTCCTAATAATAGGCTGGTATAAAAATATAAGTATATATATGATATCAAGAAAATTGTTGTTTTGTTTATAATTTATAAATTCATTATTTCGTTAATGGATTAATTTTTCCTTTTAAGGAAATGTTTGTTCAATATCAAGCTCAAGAAGCCTTCAAAAAGACTACCTCAGCCAAAAGAAAAACTGTACAAAAACGTGATTTAGGTATAAAGAATAATTTATTTATCCATGGACACTTTCAATATTATGAGAACAGGTCTATTTTAAGTGGAAGCTAATTCAACAGGAGGCTAAAAAGAATGAAACAAGAGTAATAAATTATCTCTTAAAACAGATAATGAAATGTTTAACTATTAAATTAAATTAAATACAATTATGTTGACATGGTATTCATCTATTTCAAAATGAAATAAATGAAAATATGTTCCCTATTTTGAAAGACTTCACTAAATTTGATAATAGCATTTATTAGGGACCATCTCAAAATTAAATTAATCTATTTAGATGAATTTTTATAAAAACATTCAAATCTTATAAAAAACAACACAAACAAAAAGAAGTAAACTAATTTTCTTTCATAAGCATATTACGTCAGGTAACAGCTAATTAGAATAAAAGCTGGAAAATTTTAAATATGCACATTTTTTTTATAAGAAACCTAGTGAAGGGCCTAGTTATAAAAGTTTCTTATTTAGTTTTTTAATTTTTCTTATAAAAATGATGGTTTCTTATACTAATTCGGAGGATGTCTGCAGTGCAATGACCTCAAAAAGATAAGATTGTTCATTGACTGTTCATATTATCTTTCTATATCATATCAAGTTTCATAATTTTTTGAAGAATCTACATGTATGTAAAACAATATATTGTTTATTTGGGATAGCATGTTTATTGTAAATCTTTAGACAAATTTAGACAAATGTTAGACAATTATTGAGACGATCCCTTACTAAAAACTTTCTTTATAAAAACTTTATGAAATTTATAATTACACTTGTGTTATACTTTTGATTTATTCGTATATAATTGATTAATAAAGCAAGCGAGCTACAATTTTACTTGGTATATATATTTAAACATGATTGTTTTATGTTTTAGATGCGGCAGTTGCTGAATGTGATGGTATGGCATTTTTAGAAGGTAAAGTATTAAAAAGTGCAGCATATAATATAATATAAGGATTTGTGTGATGATATTTTCTTGAAAAAGATTTTCAAGAAAATTTGTAACCAATTATGAGATACAAAAGAGAAATTATTTTAGATATGAGTCACACACCATGGTATCATCTTGCTTTGTGCTATGATAATATTGTAACATATTTTTTAGTAACCTTTGAAAAGTTCTTAATTCATATTTAATATTTCCTCACTTTTGTTTCAGGTGCTATTGATTAATTCTTTGGTCAAAATCAGTAAATATTATTGGGTTATCAATATGGAAATATAATATTGCTACTTGAATATGTTGGTTCTTAAATGAGGGGAAGTTGAAAGAGTTTCTTTTCCCAAAAATTATAAGGAAATTAAATTGGAAATATTTAGCGAAAATGACAGCAAGTTGAATTAGTAGTGAAACTACACATTTATTTGTGGTTAGAAGTTAGATGATACCTGCATGCTAAAGATATATACATACTTGGAAATGAGATAATGCTTGGTTACTATGAATATATATATATATATATGTTAAACCCAAACAAACTAGGAATGCTTTTTTATTGTATGAAATATATAATTATGTATATTTATTATATACAAAAGTTTATTTATCAAAAGCATTTTGTTAACACTTCCTAAACAATGCCTTTGTTTCAAAGTATTTTTAGTGAAATTATGATGTCGCACAGTTGCAATAATTTTGATTATATAAAATACAGGTGTTTTTATTTTGGAAACATGGAAACACATTTGTCATTTTAGATATATGTTTTGTTCTTTCTTTTAACAAGATTTTAAGAATTAATTTTTTCAATTTAACTTTTATTAAGCTTTGTTGTATCTCTTTGTATTTGACAAAAAAAAATTAAAACTGGAAAGGTTTTTTATATTCTCACAATGTATATTTTTCTGAACACATTTTTTCTTAATCTTAAAATCTTTTAGATATCTCGGTTTTTTATTTCAAATGTTTATCGTAATGTAAGTGAAGTGTTTTTATGCTTCTGATAAATACAGATCCAACATACACAATGAAAAAATGTATCTGTTCTCTTGGGAATTTCTATTTCAGATTTCTATATATATATATATATATATTAAAAAGGCAAAGGATTTGTATCTACAAAAGCAATGGTATGGTTTAAAGTGAAATCAAAATGGTAAGCATAATCAGTAGTATAATTTCTATTTGTTAGCTTTTAAAGTCATTTAATTATAAAAACATTTATGTGAGCTTCACACTTTTCTGACATACATTTACACATTAAAAGGTCAGAAAAATATTATTACGAATTGAATTCTTGAACTTCCTGATTTGCAGCCTAAGAATCGTTTGTAGTGTTTTGTTTTGTTTAATCTATTTTACAGAGAAGGAGTAAGGCTCCAAGCAAGCAGTCTTCACCAACGTTATTAGGGAAGAGACATAAGAAGAATGCATCACACAGTGACGAAAGTGACTGTGACCCTTCAGATGAGTCAGATTCTGTATCCAGAAAATCATCCAAGAAAAAGGTAACATCCAATTTGATTAAGCTATATGAATAAAATAGACTAATGATGTATAATATCATAAGACGGTGTTAGCCAATTTATTTTTATAAATTTATTTTTAGTTATTTCTTGCTTAATGTTAGCACTTTGATTTATGTTTGAATAGCATGATAAGTGAAAAAACTGGTTGTTTACAAAATATTATGTTAAATTCAGTAAAGCTTGGAAAATATTTGAGGCCTTTCCATCTTTATCAAGTAGCTATGCAGAAAGTTAATAAGCCACTAGTGCAATATATGGAATGACTTCTTTCCTGACTACAGGAACAAATGTCTATATTATGTATGTCTAATAAATGTCTGAATTATATATTGCTCTTATTCTGTAGCAAAGGAATGTTGCGTCTACCTACGACCCAGTGCAATTTTTGTCAGAATATAGAAAACCCTTAAAATCTGTTGAAAATAATGAATATGGAGACATAGAAGATGGTGATTTATCAACTCATGTGAGTCATACCTTGTTGGGGGAAAATATTATTAACCTTTATTTCATTTAACCCACCCAATATGTTATTCTTATGAAACTTTTTCATTGCTTAAAAATAACCCAAAGTAATCCCTATTATTCTCTATAATGGAGACTACTATTCAGTTGTTAAATACATGATCTTGGAGCACATCATTTCTATTGGCTTTCCCCTCTCTTTCTCAGTATATACATATTTTAGTATACTCTTCCTGTAAAAATCTTGTATTAACAACCATATTGTAATGGCAATGGAGAGACATTTTCATTGCTGAAAACATGTTCTTCTCAATGTTTTATTTTACAAAATTTAATTCAGTAAATTTTTTATTTTTTTGACAACAATTTGTGAATGTTTTATTCAAATTCTTTTGAGTTTTTGGTTTTGCTAAAGTCTCTATTGTAAAAGTTTATGTGGTAAAATGAACTGATGGGACTAATCCTAAATGTTATCACTATATACCTATGCTATTATTTTTAGGAAACTTTAATCAAAAGTATTTTGTCAAAACCTTTCAAAGTGCCAATGAAAAGCTACAAAGGTAAAGTCAATGTAGCAAACAACGCTTTTATTATTTTCAGTTTTTGTTCCTTCAATTGCTATTACAAAATATTTTGCTAAGAATGGGAAATCTCAACTTCTAATCTGACAATGAAAAAATCTACCCACTAGCATAAGTAATAAATAATAATGAAAATTGAAATAAGCAATCGGGCCATTAAAAGCAGAAATGCAGTCACTGTGTGAAAAGATGATACAACATTTCTCTTTCTAAAACTGTTTTGGGACAATTTTATACCGCTATTGAAAGCTTTTCACGCAATGAGTACATGATTTTTTTGTTTATATATATTTTATAAATAAGGCAGTAATCATGGTAAGAGTCTTGGTATACGACGAGTGGCTCATAAGTTGTGTCTATACGATCCTTTTGAAGATAATGCACTTGTATTATATCATCCTCCTGAAGTGTCTGCTCATGACAAATTGAATGTCAAAAAGTAAGTTGTGTGCTATTATTATATGACCATTATAAAGCTTCTCTTAAATGTTAATTCTTGGTTTATCAATATGTGTTGATTTATCTATTTTTGAAGAAAGTAAAATTAATTATGATATGCATTCACCTATTTTGATACTACATTGACGAAATTTGAAAGAATTGCATGCTTTTAATTTGTTATTTTAGAGAGGAAACACTTGTACATGGTAAGCTTTCTCTTCAAAAATCAAAGTCAATGAAAAATTAAAAATAATTATTTCCCTTGGGGGGGGGGGGCAAATAAGTATCTGTTAGACTCACACACTTACCCACACAAGGTTGCCCCAAAACACTAATAAATAGAGTGAAATGTAGCATGAACAAAAACAACGAACAAACCAAAAGATACTAAGGTAATAACTTATTTCCTTGTTTGAAGTGAGTCATTTTCTTAATGAAGCAACCTTCAATAATTTAAACTATTTTAAAGTAAATGTAGCACCAATTACATTACAACAAAATCATAAACTTTAAATTCTGTAAAGGGTCTTAAAAATTGAGGATAATTTTATAATTTGTATTCACACTACATAATACATCATTCAGTGGTAATTTTACATGTTTTTATGTATCACCTATAGTTGTGGTTGACCCAGTTCTATCAACAATCCTTCGACCACATCAGCGTGAGGTATCTGTTCTTAAATTACATTACATGTAATAAAACCATTGCATTTTTTGTAGTTTTAATCAACTTTAAATTAAAATACTTCTGAAATAGAAAGTGTTATTTGGATACATATTTGATAATTTTTTGGAATACCAAAATCAATGAGCACATGTAAATCCTTACATGCTTACATGCCACCTAAAATGCAACACAAGGCCTTTCAGCTGCATTAGTTTAAATGTTTAGCTGCATTTATAACAAAAATACTAGTATCCTGATTTCTACTGATTTATAAAAATTATTTTAATTTTAGAAAAGTATTGTATTAGCTAACCTTTCCATTCAAATGGAATCACAAATATAGGATTTTATTTCATCTACTTCAAAAAATATGGTTAAAGTTTTAATGATGACCTTCTGATAAAAAAGGATACAATAGGCAATACAATTAAATAAAAACCATAAATTACGAAATATTTTATAGGGAGTAAAGTTTTTGTATGATTGTGTTATTGGGAACCGTATTGAAAATAGTTTTGGTTGCATCATGGCTGATGAAATGGTAGGTAATATTAAATATTATTAGTAACAGCCCAGTGAGGACATTTTGATGTATCATTTTTATATTTGTTATTGATTACATTTGTTACATTATTATGTATATACTCCAATAATACTTTTAAATAAAAACACCAGTTTAAAGAACATCATGAACATTATGAGTAGAGTTGTCTATTAGACGTTGTTTTGTTATCATTATTTTTAGGGACTTGGAAAAACCCTTCAATGTATTGCACTGCTATGGACCTTGTTGGTAAATAAGTATTGAATTAATTAAACTATTTTTGAAAAAATGAAGAAGAAACCACCTCTAATAAACTTTTCTTCAATAAATTTAATTTAAATCAAACTAATTTACCTTTTATCAAACTTAAGGAAAACTCTATTGTACATACTTCTCTCAAAAGATTTTGATGATTTTGTTGAAATTCGATTTTATTTTTATTCCTGTTTATTTCAGCTTGTCTAGAGGCTTGTAAAATAATAGTTGAAATATAAGAAGCTTAGAAAATATTTGCCACATTGCACAAGGCAATAGAATAGTGAATTTGAGCTTGTTTACATGAAAGACTTTCTATTGTTATTTTTTTCTTTAATTTTCAGAGACAGAGTCCATCAGGTAGGTACTATTTCTCAACCCACAACATTAAACTGTGTGTAGTGAATATAAAATGCATCTTTGTATAGTCTAACCTATCTATAATCTATATAATCTATAAACTATATAATCTATAAACTGTGTTTATTCTATAGATTCTACTTTTAAATTATTTTGTTTATTTGAATGTATATATTTAATTAACAAACTAATTTTGTCTCCTTAATCACAGCCTGCCCAATTAACTTTAAACTTTCTCTTGGTATTTTATTACTCTAGGTAAGCCAGAAATAAACAAGGCAATTATCGTAACCCCAGCCAGCCTAGTAAAGGTTTGTAGCATGATTTTATTTAAGTTTTCCATGATCCATTAAGTCATACAATGTTTCCAAAATTATTTTGTACTCTATTAACTCACTGTTTACTCTTACTGTTGTTGTTTTTACGTCAGATTTTCATATTTTTATATATATTACTATTCTTGTTTATTTGGCATATACCTTCTACACAGAGATGCTCAGTATAAAAAGATACTGCATGTCTGCCCGATTCTAGTCTTGGTTCACAATGTGAACATAAAAGACAATATACCCTATTATTTTCAAATAAGTATTTATATCTGTCATAAAAACAAAGGTTTTCTAGTAACACTTTAATTTAAAATATTTCATATTTATTCAATAGATACTTTATCTTTGATAAAAACCTAATGATATGAGTTGTTTTTTATAGAATTGGTACAAAGAGATTGATAAATGGTTGAAAGGGAAGATTTGTGCTTTAGCAATTGATAATGGAAGCAAGAAGGAGATCGACACAAAACTTAGTAAGCTAAATATAAAAATCACCAGAAGCTGAAGCTGCAGATTCTGATGATTTTTATACAGGAAGAAACCAAGTAATTTCTAAAAAACTACTAATTAACTGAGATTGGTCTATTTTAATTTCAGTTACATATACCTTGATGGAATTAGACCGTATACTCATTACTTAATCTATTACTTGAGTATTCTATATTTAATTACATTTAGTTGGTTTTATGTCACAACAACAGATGCGTGCACCTATACCAGTACTCATTATCTCCTATGAAACATTTCGATTACATGCAGAGGTGATGCATCGCTCACCTGTTGGTATGGTAATCTGTGATGAGGTCAGTAATTGTCTGTTTTAATCTATAGCCTATACTAATTGTTTTGGAGAGCATTGCTGGAGAATCTTATTTATTTATTTATTTATTTATTTATTTATTTATTTATTTAT
>JAUEKX010396994.1:0-14400 GCA_031834005.1 Dendronotus venustus
AAGTCGTGGCTTGATAAGTAAATCCCATTTTCCCCCTTTTGAGTCGCTTTAAACAACAGTCGCTTCGGTTGAATGTATTGAACATTATTACAATTTTCTTTTGACTCCTACCATCGGATAAATCACTCGACTTTGTAATACACTGAAAGCTTCAAATTGTGACACACTCCCTATTATTTGGATAACACGCCAAGATTTTATCTTCAAAATTATAATAATACCATGTAACTAATGCACGAAAGTTGAAAATGAAAGTCCCCGAATTTTGATGAAATTTTGCACAGCACCTAATTAGACTGAATAAGATGATGTAATTTTTTTAAATTTATTTGATACTTTTGTACCCATTTGAAGGCATGTTGCGTTTAGAAATCGTGTGCGGTCCATATGGTATTTGTTATTTTGTTTTCTACGAAATATGCAACAGCACACAGAGAAACAGTCAATATTTGTTATCAGTTAACCTATTAATTAACGTAACCAAGCAACTTATTGACTGAGAAAATACTGACAAGATGAATTTATAGTTTGCCAGCAAGGCACACGACGTTAAATCAATGTCGTTATCACATCGTTTTAATGTCCCCAAAAAGTCGTTCTGACGTCATGTGCTGTCTTTACTCTCCTACACAGATATTGCAGACTCACTTAATTCACCCCCGCAGATAATGAATTCTCAGTTAGCATCACGACTTTAAAACGACTTTCTATGGACGTTTGTTACGCCGTCAAAACTTCGAAACGACGTTGGTAAAAAGTCGTAATAATCGTCATATACCGTATAGAAACTTCTCAGTCGCTTGTTTGCTAAATTCAGTTGATATTTCAAAGTTGACCATGTGACCACATCATGTGCCAGTTGAGTTTCTCAATCTTGTTTGTTTTTATTTAGATGCAGCAGAGCATTGCGAGCCGCCATGTTTGTATGTGGCAAATCTAACGAGCGTTCTTCGAATCTCGCTGAATAAAACTACCAGCGAAAATAGTACACTTCCACCTCAAACCTTAATCAAGACATCAGGTCACATCCGCTCGCTGGAGATCGACCCCCTGAAGGAGAAAGTATTTTGGGGAGATTTCCGGTATCACACCATCAACTGTAGCGACTTGGACGGAGGTAATCGTAAAACCGTCTTTCAGTACGCGATTGGGTATGCACAAGGCATCGCTGTCGATTGGTCGTCCGAAAATATTTACTGGACAGATAGTCTTATGAATATGCTCGAAGTGGCGGACTATGGAGGCTTTAATCGTAAAGTTTTGTTTACATTTGACAGAAGCGTTGAACCACGTGGAATCATTACCAACCCTATGACTGGGTGAGCATCATACAATTTTTTATTGTTGTATATACTCTTTAACTTGCCAGTAAATGGCTTTAAAACAATCTTAGAAAGACGTCTCAACAGAATTTCCAATTTGATCTTTTTTGATGCGGGATCGATCAATGAATCTCGCCAAATTAAATTTTAGTAGGAAATCATTTTTTTTTGGTATAAAGTATTGTGTTATGTCTATCTGTATGACGGGTGGCTATTACTTATTCTATTATTACTATTACTTATTCTATTATAACTATTACTTATTCTATTATAACTTACTTTTAATTCTTTTCTTTGGTATAAAGTATTGTGATTGTCATGTATGACGGGTGGCTATTATCTGTATGACGGGTGGCTATTATCTGTATGACGGGCGGCTATTATCTGTATGACGGGCGGCTATTACTTATTCATTATTACTATACTATTACTTATTCTATTATAACTTACTTTTAATTCTTTTTCGGATTACATAGCAGTTGTTACAATTTGTTGCATTTAGACATTTGTTCTGGACCGATTGGGGTAAAGAGCCTAAAATCGAACGCAGTACCTTATCGGGTACCGATCGCGTGACACTCGTATCGGCTAATATAACGTGGCCGAACGATTTGGCGATCGATTTCAAACTGCAGCGTTTGTATTGGGTCGACGCAAAATTGGATAGCCTGGAATCAGTAGATTTCCATGGCAACAACCGCCTCTTTCATTACGAGATTTTGTTCAACAACGGGGTCATCCACCCGTACAGCCTCGCCTATTCAGCCGAGAGAAAGACTGTGTATTTCTCCGATTGGTTTGCTGATAAAATATACGCTGACACGATGATGAATGGACTTAACCTCACAACCGTCTTCTTGAATCAAGGGAAGCATCGAAACATCGGGCAGATTCGATTGTTGGAAAATAAGACAATGCTTAATGGTAAGATATTCTCCCTTTAAACTGCCAGATGTGAAGTATACCCCACGTCAAAACCTCTTATGCTCGAAAGAGAAACCACAAGTAATTAAACTTTGGACTTCTTGGTTACTGAAAGGAGAAGTTCGCTAGGATAGTGGACAATCAATCCTGACAACGCCTGTTCTACTGTACTTAAGCTCTATATATAGTCTAGTATGCCTGTGTATAGGAGTATAGTTATTTTCAAAGGCACTTACGAAAACTAATGGCCAATCTCTTCTGGGCGTAAAATATCGCTGTTGGGTGACATCTTTTACCTAGTGAAGATTGGCTTTTATGTGTTTCCTCGTGTAGGCTTTATATGTGATTATTTGTCTCTGGTTAAGCTTGCTGTCCCTCATGACAGTCATATTTCAAAGACAATTCGTTTAATTATTCTAGAAGAATTTCGAACTGAGATTTATTTAGATTTGATAATTAGGCTATTTGAAAGTTCACTGTATTGCATCGCCTTATAGCATCGAGACCTTGTCAAAATCATACTTGTTCACACATGTGCTTCAAATCTGGTGCGAACGACCGTGTGTGCGGCTGCCCAACCGGTATGGAACTCAACAAAGACCAAATGACGTGTGGCGAAGTTGCGAGGTCTTACGAAATTTATTTCGCGGACAGCTACGCGGACACGGTGAACCACATTGTCAAGTTCAAAGGTCAACCCGGCTTCTCGATCAGGCCCTTACCGGTGCCCAGCAACGAAAAGTTGGAGACTCCAGTCGCCTTGGATTTCGACCCGGATTCAAAGTTTGTTTACTGGACAGATCTAAAAACCAAAAAGGTAAATCGAAAAAACAGTAGGAATAGTAAGCCCTTTTATTGGGAGGAAGAATTAGGTTTCAACTTTTTGACGTGACATCAGCGTCCATTCAACGTCCATACAACGTCGTTCTAACGTCGTGTGCCATCTTTTCTTCTACTACCCGTTGACTCAAAAATGTATTCATATGACAAAATATAGATCATGGCAAGTCATCTTCCGAAACAAATTGTTCCGAGACAAATTGCCTCCATTTTTGTCTTGATTATCCATGTTTTTGAAGAGTTTTATACGGAGTTAAGTAGCTAAGACAATAGTTATTTTATTTACAGGTCTACCGAATGCACGAGGACGGCGGTAAATTTGAAACAGTCATTGAGGGAAAGACCACTTACGGTCTTGCTGTTGATCATATCAGCAAGCTGTTGTACTGGTTCCATGACAGCAAATCACTTGTGGTGACAACCATTGATGGTAAAGAAAACCGGACTCTCTTCACAGGGCTGAAATATCCAAGAGATATTGCTTTGTATGAGGAGAAAGGTACAGAAATGCTTATGTATTTATAAACAGCTAATAGAAAATATGCAGCTGATTTACTGGAAATTTTCCCCAATCTTAAATTTGTCTTTTATCAGAATAACGTATAACGTATTGCCCACTACAGGACGTTAAAACCACGTTTTCACAACTTTGTTTTAATGTTTTCACGTCAATTTAACATCCATACAACATCGCTTTAACGTTAAGTTACATATTCACTACAGGGTTGGTCTTTTTCAACGATTATTCCACGGGCAGCATCTACCGGATAAACGCGGACGGTACCGGGCTCATTGCACTCGATTCGAAATCGAAAGTCGCCATCACCGGTATCGCTATCGATAAAATCGAGAATCGCCTGTTTTGGTGTAATCAAGATACGTATAGTATCGAGTCTACTGATTTGGAATTTAAAAATCGAAAGAAAATCATCCAAAAAACCGTTTTCAATTATGGTCGCTTTTGGCTCATCAATAATGAAGGGAACGTTGTGAAACCCTTCGATTTGGCAGTGCTCGGCGATCGGATCTTTTGGACAGACTATCAGAAGCGTGCCATCTTCTCCGCCGATAAACACAGTGGTGGCGATGTAGAGTACGTGACAGGGGGTCTGGATCACCCACGTGACTTGCACGTGTACAACGATGAAATTAGAAACGGTTAGTCATTCTGTTTCATATTGTTTTTGTTTGTTTTTGTGTAAGTATGATGTTCAATCCTGTCAGAGGATGATTCAGAGGAAGTCATTATCAGTATTATCATATTCATGTGGAATGATGATGTTGATGTTTGTCGTCTGTCGAATTATGAATACTGATTGAATACTGAATATTTGCCCAGAGTTGTCTCTTAAGTACTATAATCATACTATTACTAATAAGAGTCCTGTATTCGTTGCGAATAACCTACAACAGAAACCTATGGCAATTAGCAGCGTGATAAAATCCTCGCCAGTGGGGTGGACTCGAACCCCTGAACAACAGATTACGAGTGGAGCGCCTTAACAACTCCGCCATAACTCCATAAATCCATTCGATGACTGACTCGTTTAATTTTTTTTTTTGTGAGAGAGAAAGATATCGTCTCATTGACCCTAAAAGGTTTAAAAACTCCACCACATATTTTCAAGAGTTCAATAAGGGCGGAATAATTAGTAAATAAAATAACTTCCTTTAATTTACCTCTCTTATGCGGCCACGTAGCTTCGAGACACGTACGCAGGTTATTTCTGGTGGGTCAGACATAAAAAAGGTCATCCATTTAAAGAACAAAAAACCTTCGAATGAAGTCTGGTATTGATGAAAGGTGTTCGAACAACGTTCTTTAAAGGAGTGACTGACGCATGCGCTTTTCTGTCTGAAGACGACTTTCGCTTCTCCATTTCACTACATAAGACTTTTGATTTTTGCAAAACGATCGATCATTGGCAACTTAGAAACTATAGCGGAATTTGTCACAAAAGTATATCGGCGACTTTTATGTTTTTTCAGAAACGCGAGTCAAGTATATGGTTACATATTTGCGAGTTCCCAACAGCAATCTTCGAGCGCAGTGTTTCAAGAACTGTCCGTCCGCTGACTTCTTTAAAACGATACCGGAACCAGAGAAATGTCCGGACGGCTATACGGAAACTCGTGTCGACCAGACATGCGCGGCCTGCTCAGAGACGCTCGGGGCGAAATTCAAATGTCCATGCAATGACTGGATGACGTGTGCGCAGAGAGGGAGTGGTCAGTTTTACGGATGCCATCCGAGTATCCCAATGATGCTAATCAAAGTTCGTGAGTGTAAACAAGGTAGGTAATATTCCAATTTATAAGAAGATTTAGAATGTCATTTCTATAAAAAATCCCTAAAAAATCACCTGAAAGATGCGTTTACACTTACCTGGGACAGACCGGACCGGACCGGACCGGACTGGAATAGATCACGATCTGGTCCTGTTCCGGTCTAATGATGAAAGTGATTTCCACCAGGCTGTTGTTACCGACCCTCCAACTCTATAAAGTTTGATCCAAATCGATCTGATTCAAATAAAATGGGATTGCTCCTTGATGAAAGAACATTTCGAGGAATTTAGTATTTCTTGAAAATATTAAGACGTGTAAGGAAAATGGCATGCATTAAACTAAAAGTTTCAAAAGAACTAATTGAACTAATTATCCTCCTTATAGTTGTCAAGCCTGGTTTCTGTCCTTATTCTGTGAGTCAAGTCTGTTTCAAAGTTCTTCCGTCAGCAGTGTGCAAATCAGACGATGATTGCTCTGGTGAAAACAAATGCTGCCAAACAGCTTGCTCGTCCAAGATATGCCGATCCCCTATACCAACGTCAGGTATGATTTTGAATGTTATTATTAAAGGTTTCGTCAATTAATATATATATTTTTTAGACAAAACATTTTCTCAATTTCATTCGACACCATTGTTATTTTTTGCATTTTCCCATTCTCGATAACCCAAACTATTCCATATCCGTCTCGATATCTCGTCAGCTCTAGTTAGTTCATTGGGTATTTTACATTACAGTAACTGTGCTCTCGAAAAGTCGATCTATCTTACCATAAAGTACAAATATTTGCCTTTTATATATAAAAAACCTTTAGCATCAAAGTTGCGTATTTTTCAAAATATTTATATATATCTGCCTTTTAAGGTACTCGGCATGTGGTGCCATATGCATATTATAATCTCTTATGTTTTTGCCTTGCGACAGATCATCCGTGCACTAAGAACAAAGGAGGTTGCAGCCATCACTGTGTTATTGGTTCGGTCAAAGGGAAACCAAAATGTCTGTGTCCGGACGGCATGTACATTGATAAAGATGAGAAGACTTGCACGGATAAAAAACCAGTAACCTGTGAGTAAAAACTTTGTTTTTGTTTTTTTGTTTCATTGTTTAGGTAACTAATTCAAAGACACGCGAGAAAAACGCGGGAGAACTTATTAATCGTGCAGTTTTGTTAAATATGTCACGAAAAGTTTTCACGAAAGCGTAGATAAATTGCGAGAATATTTTTTATTTGCAAAAAGTTCTTCTCCAATACGAATAGAATTTCCGCTATTTGTCAAACAGTAGTGAATCGATAAATTTTTATAAATAAGACTATTTTGGTGAGCAATTCAATCTTACAAGTAACAAATGCTCAATGTTGCCTCCAGACCCTATGTAGAATGTCAAAACAATGTTGTTACGATGTCATTTTGACGTCTTATCAACGTCCATACAACCTCCTTCTAACGTTCTGTATTATTTTTCCCAATAGATGTATGCCCGAAGAATGATATTATTTCGACTTGTGTGGTTACCAAGGAAAACTGCTTGAAGGATGACGAATGCACAGATGGAAAGAAATGTTGCTCACAAGGATGTGGGAAAAAGTGTATCAAACCAAGTAAGCTTCCCAATCTATTGTGTATTGTTTTTTTCCATCAATTCTGGACATGTCTCGTAAGCTTGTAATGGAAAAAAAAGAAGTAGATTTTCGAGACATATATGTACAAGAATCCTTTTTTTTTTCTGCCTTCACAATTACATTTGGATAACCTTTTTAATTTTAGTAATAACATTTTTATGTTAAATTTATGTTTTGTTTTTTTGCCAGTGAATTCGGCTTGTCTCTTGGATAAACAGCCTGGTCCGTGCAAATCTTATTTATCATTGTGGTATTTCAACAAAGCCACCCAAAAATGTGAAAAGTTTGTATACGGTGGTTGTCAGGGCAACGAAAATCGATTCGCGAGCGAACTTGAATGCCGAAAGGCATGTCGACCCGAAGGTAAACAATTAATTTTTCAACATTTACATTTTCAATTACATGCCAATTCGAGACCATGTAAAGTTTCATAGTTAAGTTCATAAAATAATCTTTTAAACGAGTTTGGAGAACGAAGAATCGAGACAAAATGTGCCTCTTTTATTCAAACGAAAATAAGAGACTTGTAGTAAAAGAATGGGTGGACTCGAATTGGCACTTGTACCATATGGTGTCGTTGCCTTTGAGTCTTCTGAGTCTCTCAGATGCGGATACTGAGGGTCGCCACACATGTGTAGGCAATCGTAAGTGACTGACTGCTGGTCAGTGGTTCGAGTCCACCACCGGTAACAGTGGCGAGGATAATCGCTCGCTGCTAATTGCCATAGGTTTTCGTTGTAGGTGTTACACAACGAAAGCAGGACTCTCATTGATAGCAGTCTGATTAGTACTGAAGAGACAATCCTGGGTAGAAATTCATAAGTAATAATAATAATAATGATAAGAGACTGATCCAACCTGCACCTGATATTATATGGACGTTATATGGACATTATATGAACCTGTGTTGACTAGGTAGAAGATAATTATATTTTTTTCAAAACTATGTTCAGTGTAATAATAGTCAACTAATGTCTTCTTGAAATTAGACCCACGTAACAAATGCTACCTACCAAAGTTAATTGGACCGTGTGAAGCATTGGTGCCAAGCTACTTCTACAACCCCAAGACAGAGAGTTGTGAAAAATTTAATTATGGTGGTTGCCAAGGCAACGATAACCGATTTTCAACATTAGCATCCTGCCAGAAGTCATGCGGTAAGCTTTTTGATCATACTTATTGGCTTATTGGTCTTCTCTTTTAATGCTTAAACTAATCGCGAAGCCCTTAGTCGAAAGTTATTTTTCACAGTAAGTTCTTTAAAGAGCCCGTTCACAAAAGACTAATATTTCTGGAAAAGAATTTGTTTTACGTATATTATTTCGAAATTCTGCTATGGAGGAGAGCTAAATATGTTGATTCTCTCCAAATTTGCTCCCAACAAAACCTCCTCCCTCAGTTAAAAATAGTTAATACTTAATACTTTAAACATTTAAAGTTATAAACGCAGGTTTAATATAATTGTCATTTATCCATCCATGTAACCATTCAACTCATATCTCACATTCGTCCATCTATTCATCTGTACTCGCATATGACAGTCATCTTAAAATAAACCATCATTTATACTTTGTCTAATACTCAACTTCTAAAATAAATCTCAGTTGATCTTCTCTCTACAACAACTGCTGCGCCACAACCAATAACAACAAAAGCAGCAAGAGCTAAATTAACCACAACACAGCAACCAAAGACAACAATCCCTAAACATAACGTTCCAAGTGCAACAAAAACACAGACAGCCTCAGCAACAACACGTCATGTTGCCACGATGACAACAACCACAACAACACCAATGAAACTCCATACAACAAGCACGGAGAAGCCGACGACACCGCCAATAATGGCGACAACCAAAAAACTAAACACTGAGTTGTTGAAAACAACTGAGAAATTGACACCTAGCATCACCATGCCGGCAACAGAAATTGTAACCATAGCAACAGCTAAACCTCAAACTAAACCGTCATTATCGCCGACTAAACCAGTGATAACCACAGGTATAAACAAGAAAGAACGAATATAAATATTAATCAATATAAAAATTTTGTAATTATAATTTTGGAAGGAGATCTTGAGCCTTTCTTTCCTTTATCCAATTTGGCGGTACATTGTTTAAACATCTTTTTAACATTCCAACACGCTCTCCTCATTCCAAAATTGCTCTTCTTATGAATATATATACAGGTAAATTATAAATTAAATTTTAAATCTCTTTAAAAATGTAATTCATAGTTAAATTAAAGTAAATAAATAAAACTTGCGATACTTTAAGATCGTAGAAACTTCCATGAGCCTGATGTTTAGCGAAATGTTTTTCTTATAATAACTAGTGCAAAGAATGAAATGAAGCTAATCAGTGGAAACAGAAATATTTGGTACAGCATGACTCGCGATGATTTTTAAGTGTTAAAAATAATTTGAAATTTAAAATCTAGCAAAAAAGATAAAAAAAAAAAATCACGAAGTTTGTGCAAGTTTCTACAACCTTAAAGTAATAAAATAAAAAAATGAAAAATTATTCCAATTGGTAATAAAGTATTTTAGTTGAGCATAACAAAAAACAATTATAATACATCCTCATCCATATACAGATTATATTAAACTTAAGATCTAAATAGATGCTGAAAAGTTCACTTCCGCCTGAGCAAATTGTGTCTTCGTACACACAATACGATTGCAATATTCGATGTCTAAAAAGACTTTATGTAACGATATTGTGTACTTTTCGCCGCGGACCTTTATGCTATTTCTTCCTTATTAGGAGCGACTTTATCTAAAAATAACTTCAGAAAACGCGGAGAATCTCATCAAAAACTTTGGTAAAAACTTCATGTACTTTGATTACACTTTTCATATTTTTTGTTTTGCAGCGAAACCTTCCGAAAAATGTGGACCAACGAATCCATGCAAAAACGGAGGGACGTGTCAAGAAAACAGCAACGACGGGAAGATGTGCAGTTGCCCGAAATATTTTGTTGGGAAGACATGTGAGATTGATGCAGGTTAGTTAATCATATACATTACTTTAGTTAAGTACGACTCTCTCATCGGAGACTAAAAGCAATCCCACTTAAGCAGTTTTTCCAATGAATTTCCAGTGGATATACAGGGCATGGAATATGAAATCCCACTTACACTGGTTCCGACTTTTCCTGAGGTCCTACTTATCCGGGTCCTACTTAATCGGGGTTCCACTTATCTGAAGTTCCACTATTATGAATTCCACTTATTCAGGGGTCCTACTTAGGAAGAGGTTAATATAATGTCTATTGTTTCGCTTATAAGTCCCAAATACTGAGCATATATAATTTGATTTATTTATGTCGTTGATCGCTCAGTAAGTAAGAAGATGTATCGACGATAAAACTCTTTATTCGTTTCTCTAAATTTAGAGGAGGGAGTCACTCGAATGTATATGGAAACTTCATCCGAGGTGAGATTGTAATTATAATCATCAAATCGGAATAAAAAAAGACCTGCTTTTTTTAGAAGCCGCAAACATTTAAATTACCATGACATTTACTTTATTTTTTATTTTAGTACGTTTTTCAAAATGCATTAATTTGTCACTTGTTTTTACTAGCGCTGTCTCCATTTTAGAATTGTTTTTTATTTATTGCGAGTAAAGTCAAATCTTCTCATGATTATAGTATATATTATAGTTTAGATTCGGCATGCCCAAAATCTGTTTTGTTTTTTTATTGCTATTAAGTTTACAAGTCAATGACAGATCTCTCTAACGCAGTTCACGTTGTATAATAAATCTTTCAAGAATTTTTGTATGATTTTTGATTTATTCCTCATCACATACCTTAACTAGGTGAGCGAAGAAGAATTCAAGAGATCAGCCATGTCAGTTCTCACAGAATTTTGCATTAAAAATGGATGTGGTACTACCGAAAAAAGAAAGTAAGCTTCGTGCGAACTTCTTTTCTTTTTTTAATTATTATTTTTGTAGAGTAGCATTCTTTACCATATATAGAACTATAGGCATAGAGTCTGTGCCATAGTTAACCTTATACCCCAGTTTCCCATTACTTCTGCGTGCGCTGCGCTGTAAACACGGTGGGGGAAAACGTAGAATCTGACAAATGTTCGCCGTTTGCTTTGACAGTCTCGGGCTTGACCTCTTGCCTTTGGAGGTGCAAAAGCATGATAAACTGTATGTTTTCACTAATACACCCAAAGTTGCAGGAATAGTTTGTGTTCTGTATAAAGAAAGCTGAGAACACCTTCTTTTTTTTTACAGCATCCCTTTATAGCAAAGTGTTGTGTTAGCGAAATGAGATTAATGACGGGAACTCTAATTGATACAAAAAAAGAGTGATACATTCAAAGAGAATGAATAGTATCTTTAAAATTGTCAAAGAAAGTGACTAACATCCAGTTATGGGATTAAAAAGATTGTCTTTTGCTATATATTTGTTTACCTTCCATTACCTGGATTTTTTTATAATTTTACATTTGAGAACTTTTTGTTACATTTTGATGGAACTAAACAGAAGATTTGTTCGTGGCATTTGAGTCCGAGAGTGTCCGGCTTTTTACGAATAGGAAAATAATTTTCATATATTTCAGGCGCCGTGAATCAGACCCAAATGTAATCTACACCAAGGATATCGTCATCTTTGAATTCGTATCGGACGAGAACAAACTTACCGTCACCTTCGCCGCCCTCATGAATCAAAATGGCAAACTTGTCGTCATGACAAGTGATAGCGTAAAAGAGGCCGCCGATTCATCGGACTTCGTGAAGAGCAAAACTACTTCGGTGAAATTCTTAGAGATCGGGCAACAGGCACCTGTCAAGAGAGGGCAAACGAAGAAGAGCTCGCGGGTTAGCTTGGTGATTGGGTTAACTGTGGCGTGTATCATATTGGTTTTACTTGTTATGGCTGTTTGGCACGCAAAGAAAAGGTATAACATCAGTCAATTCACTGAAAAAAAATTGGGGACGTAAACTTTCACAACTCCTTTTTCACGAAGATTTTTTCAAAAAATATTTTATTTGGGTATTAAGATTTTGCTGTTTGTCCGGTAGTTCATCAATAACACACCGGTTATGATTTCGGACAGAGAATTAATGATTATTACGACATTTGTCAACACTAAACGTAATCCAATCTTGTTCCCATTTGGATATCTAATTTTGAAAAAAAAAAACACACGCACAGAGCCTGGGAACGAGGTTTCACTCAACCAGGATTTTTTTATTATATTCAATTTTACTGCGGAAATAAAAACCTATTTTGTAATTTTTTTTCTCTACAGGAGATTTGAAAAGAACACTGCACAAAGTGACCTCGGTCCAGTCTCCTTCGAAAACCGGTTATACGACGACCTCAACAAACAACAAAAAGTTCAACTACCGGATAATGGAAACTTTATTACGGAACAGTCCCATTACACAACCCCTGTAGCGGCTGCACCGACTACCTTGAGTGAATATGCGTCTTCGATGCCACCTCCCGCCAATTTCGGTGGCGAATATGTTGATATTGCGGCCGCACCCGAATTCAAGCTCCGTCCGCCTAGTTACGGAGCAGAGCCAAGTGATTCCACCACCAAAAAGAAGCCGCATGATTGGATCCAATTTGAGGAGGAACCAACAGAGAAAAAAGCGCCCATTTCTGATTTCGTAACAGTGGAGGAGTACCGTGATCCATACGATCTAGGCAACTTGAGCAGACCACCCAGTTACGGAACAGTAGATCCCGACCGCAAGATTTCGGTGGATTTGATAAAACCACATGCTGACGAATTTCTTCCTGAGGTAGATGGAGACTTACAGCCAGCTACTCCTCGTCTGATGTTCACGAGTGAAGCAAGCAGTGACCTTGGTGAATCCCAAACAAAAAGTTTCCCAAACGAAGAAACAAACAACAACGATCTACAAACTGATTGCTGATGCAAACAACAGCAAAACAAAAGAAAAGAGAGAGAAAAAAAGAATACCAGTGAATTATGAGGAAAGGACTTATGCTTCTTTTTTTTAAAATTCAAACTACAATACCTGATTGGAAAATTGTCCTGACCTCCACAGAACGTCTGATAATTTAGAAATGATCTATGCAATTTTAAAAGATGTTTTCTAATTGATACACGTCCTAAAAAGAAAATAGGTGTTATTTTATTAAATTGAAAATCTATAAATCAGCTCATAAGAAATCCCAGGCTTAGCCGTGTTTTCAAGACATCTTTTAGCCATTTAGCGCCAAAGTTCTTCTTTTACTTTCAATACAGTATTTCAAAAAACTACAATCTTTTATCTTTCATTTCGTATACCTAATGGAAGCAGCAACTCTTCACAACCGGCCTGAGACTGGTAATTATTTCATAGCAAGTGTTTGTATTACTCCCCATTCTAGTCTTATTGTATGTCATGGTGTTACACCTGTTACGCTGGCCTTACACCGGAATAAGTGGCGCCCCTTATCTGCAGCAGGCAATTTGGATCTGATTATCAGGTTAATGTGGGGGGTCCGGATTTCTACTTAAGGTAATCAGTATTTCTTATTATTAATTGTGAATATAATATTTTTGACTTACACGGCACAACAAAGTAAATAGATCCAATAATTTGTAAAATAAAAAAAAAAATCTCGCATATTTCAAGTTTGTAAAATAATAAATTTATGAGTGTAAATTTTTATTTTATTTTTATTTTTTATCTTGGGGAAATTTATTTACCCCCAAAGTTGAATTTGTACTATACAATGCAATTTATAATGGTTTTTCGTGCATAAATTTGCCTGAAGCTTAATCTGTCTACTTTATCAGACACAATAGTTTGTTTAAAGAAGTTCGTTTAAGTTGGTGCACATTTTCGGCCATAATAACTATTAATTTCGTATATTTATAACTGTTTTACAAATGTGCAAACCTAAGCCCACTAAAATTGGTAACTATAAAATTTGGTTTCGTTAACAGAATTTACAATAAACTAGCAAGGAATACATATCAGATCGAGAGATGAAATTAGACTTAAATCTTTGAAAATCTTTAGATATTTTCTTTAAGATCTTTTTAATACGCACTACATATATATTGAAGTTAATTCATTCAAGTGTACAATTTTTTTTTTAATTAACATGTATTTTTTGTTGTAATTAATCACCTTTTTCTGGTAAAATTTACTATTTTCTAGGTCTTAAAGTAATATGTCATTATGTATTGTTGCAAAAAAAAAACATTTATCTGTGATTTTTTTGTGTTCGACAATGAGAATTTACCACTGGGAAAAAAAAGAAAATTGAGATGTTTAAATCAATTTTGTTATCCCTCATCCATTAATCATAATATGAAAGATTACTTAGGTTTATAACTCAAGGCTATATAAACGAACTTTCAAGGAGAAAGTAAGAGAATTAAAATTTCTTTTGGCTCAAATGCAGAAAAA